>BGNK01005959.1:16394-32319 GCA_003297005.1 Symbiodinium sp. clade A Y106
AGTTGGGTTGTGGGGTTGTGGCAGGTTAGGGCTGCGGGGTGCTGGGTTAGGTTAGATTAAGTTGGGGGGAGGTTGTTGGGGTAGGTTGGATTGGTTGGGGGAAGGTTGGTTTTGGCAGGCTAGTTAGCTTGGTTGAGGTTTGGTGAGGTGAGCTTGGGCATAGGTCGGGTTAGATTGGTTAGTTGGGTTGGGTTGTGGTGGGTTGGCCACTGGCCTGGCTAGGTTAGGTGAGCTCGACTTGGGTTGGGGTAGGTTGGGTTGCGTGGGTAGGTTGGGTTGAGTTGTTGTGGTCGGTTGGCTTGGTTAGGTTAGGCTAGTTTGGGGTTTAGGCTGTGGGGTAGGTTGGGTTGGGTTGGCTTAGGTAGGTTAGGTTAGGTTGGGTTAGGTTAGGTTGGGGGTGGGGGATGGGGGCGGGGGAGTTGGGTTGTGGCAGGTTAGGTCTGCGCAGGGCCAGGTAGGGGTAGGTTGGGTTGGGTGGGTATGGGTAGATTGGGTTGGGTTGTGGTGGGTTGGCTTAGGTAGGTTGGGTTGGGTTAGGTTAGGTTAGCTCGACTTGGGTTGGGGTAGGTTGGGTCGCGTGCGTTGCGGCGGGTTGGCGAGGTTAGGTTGGGGTAGGTTGGCATACGTCAGGTTGGTCGGTTGGGTTAGGTAGGTCCAGGTAGGGGTAGGTTGGGTTGGGTTAGGTTAGGTTGGCTGGAGGTTGGGTTGGGATAGGTTGGGTTAGGTGGGTATGGAAGATTGGGTTGGGTTGTGGTGGGTTGGCTTAGGTAGGTTAGGTTAGGTTAGGTTGGGTTAGGTTGGGGTAGATGACGCAGGTCAGCTTAGGTTTGGTTCGGCTAGGTTTGGAAAGTGGGTGCGTTTGGGGTAGGTGGGTTTGGGCTGTCACGGGTTGGATTGGGTTCGGCTGCAAAGGGTTGCCCATCCGAGCTTGGGCAGGTTGGGTTGGGTAAGGTTGGGTTAGGTTGGGTCGGCTGGAATTTAAGTTGGGGTTGGGTGGGTGGATTGGCGTGGGTGGTGGGTCCTTGGGTTGGCGCAGGGTTAGGCTGGTTACTTGGGTTGGGTTGTGGTGGGTTGGCTTGGTTAGGTTAGGTTAGCTAGACTTGGCTTGGGGTACGTGGGTAGGTTGGGTTGAGTTGTGGTCGGTAGGCTTAGGTTGGTTAGGTTAGTTTGGGGTATGTGGGGTTAGGTTAGGTTAGTTTGGGGGTAGCTTGGGTCGGGTTGGTTAGGCAGGTTGGGTTGGGTTGGGATAGGTTGGCTGGAGGGGCCACGGTTGTTAGGGTAGGTTTAGGAAGGTTAGGTTGGGTCAGGCTAGGTTAGGTTAGTTTTTGAAAGGGAAGCTGTGGGTCAAATTAGCTGAGGTCGGGTTAGGTTTGGTTGGGGTACATTGATTGGGTCGGGAAAGCTGACGACTAGGTTGGATTAGCTTAGGTTGGGTGGGTTGGGTAGGTTGGGTAGGTTAGGTCAGGTTGGGTCAGGTTCGATCGGGTTGGGGTCGGTCAGTGTCATCACGTGAACGAAACTTGCTGGCGAAGGGTAGAGGGGTGGGNCCTAAGAACAACAACCCCCCCACCGCTACTTATCGGCTCGGTCTCAGTGGCAGTAGCTTGGACGAGCGTTTCAGCTATCCGCAAAGTCTCTTCTGGAATACGGTCTTGGTAGTCGACGAGGTGCGAATTTTTGAGCTGGCAGGTTGGCGCTGAACCAATGGTGCGAGCTCATGGACTATCTGATCCTGCCTCAGCTGGCAGACACGCATTCATGCAGCTGGCAGCTGGCTGCTGTTGGACGACTTGGCTTTCGCAGCTTTCGCCGCTTCGCATGACCCAGGGCCAACCTGAAGGCGATCTTCCTCCAGGCAACTGCAAATTTGCCAGCCTGGCACATAAACGACTCCCGCAGCCCAACTTTGTAGCGTGTCCAGTTCCCACACGTATTCGGAAGATAATTGAAGCTGGCTACCGGCAGCAGGTTGATGCAGACCGCAGTGGCGCCATCGAGTGTCGATCTTACTTGTCCGTCTAGAAGTTGATCTGGCTTACTTGTGAGCTCGTGTTGGCGAAGCCATGAATCATCTAGAGAACCCCTTGCTCCGTACCAGGTTCGTAGAGCTTCGCCGGGCATTTCAATTGTCAGGACCCGACAGTGGCAGATCAAGCTCACCTTCGTTAGCGATGTAAAACGTTTCTGGTCCGTTCAGTTCAGAGTCCTCGACTTTTCAGGAGTGAACCTGGAAGCTGCAATCATTGCAGAGGCAGGTGAAGCTACTTGAAGCCTGCGACGTCAGCAAAGGGACCAGTGCTTGTTTGCATGGATTGCGAGGTTGGCCAAAGCTTCGACAGTGACAAAGACGGCAGCCTCGAGTTTGACGAATTTGTGCAGATGCGACTAGAATGGGTACCCAGGCTGCAAACCTCCAGTCGAGTGGCTCACGTTGCGTGTATAATGCTACGCAACTGTTTTTTTAATGTATTTGGTAGGCATGTATGCGTGCATGCAGTCGGTATTGTGTGGCTGTGCATAGAGCATAGATTGTTGGCCAACCGTTGGTGATTGGCTGCCCAGTCGTCCGGCGTTGGTGCTGCCGGTGTCGAGAGTCTGGTTCCAGCTGATTCTTGCCGAGGACTTTTACATTGCTGCATGGGCATGGGCCTTAGCAGTTCCATCGGGACTGTAGCTATGCAGCCCGTTCTGCAGCTTCCGAGGACATGCAGACACAAGGCGCGGCGCGGATTGCTCCAAATCAGCTCTTGCAGGTGCAGGAGCCCCACTGGCCTACATTTGTGGTCACTAAATCTCACTAAGAGTCAGTTGATGTTGTTACTCAGGCTGGAAGAAATAAAGAAATCGCTAGAGCCATTGGGCACCATCATTGGGACTACTGGCCTGCCGAGCCCTGAGCATCCATGATGGTCGCGCCTTGTTTACAGCTGCTGCAAAGTCCAACTATGACTAAATTAAGGGCGAGCATCAACACACAGGGCATCTTCTATGCTTCCATGCCTGGCGCCCAGCCTCTTTCAAAACACAAGCGTGTCTATTCGTGAGGATAAGTTGTCGGTCTTCTTTTCCGTTCTTGTGCACTCTATTGGCCAGCTGTTGGTTTGAGGATTGCTATTGTTCGTGTTTTGTCTGCTTGATTGAAAATATTTCGGCTTGTTCCCATCGCGTGACTCCTAGTCTCGTTCGGTTGCTACTTTGCGTTGTCTGTTGCCTTTTGCTAAATGGCGTCTGTATTGCAGGACAGGAGAGCTGTGTTCAGTCAGATGACCCGGGATATGATCTCGCATCGTGTGTAGTACGCATTGAGTGCAAACGAATGCGCAACGATGCGCGGATGCATTTGCATGTTATGCCTGCTGCATGTTTCGGCTGCGTTGTTAGAGGCGCTCCAGGAAGGTGCAGTCATTGCAATTTGTCATGTATCTCAAGTGAACTTCGAGCCGAACCCAATGAGCAGGAACTGGCCAGAATCCCTTGACCTCCCATCAAAGGCAACGCAACCTTAAAGACACTTGTCCCATTTTGTGGCTTTGCCAGTCCAGGTTTGGCCGCCACAGGCCGTTCCTTCTTAATACGTGCCGGCCGCAGAAGTGTTTGAAGTGTCTGAGCCTTGCCCGTGATGACGAAGTCTAAGTCTAAGATGGCCGCGTAATATGCCTCCGAATCTTGTCAAGGTGCGAGCGGCTTATTATCCGCTTTGGTCAGGGCAGCTTGTTTCTGCCGCCCAGCTTTAGAGCTTTCGGGTAGGGGACCGGCGAGCCAGAAGTGCATCCGGGGGTCAGCCTGAAAGTTTCTGGGGCATCATGGGCTTTGCTGAGCCATGCTTTGCTCAGGAATTTCGAGCAGTTCTGCAGCATGATGGTTTTCTTGAAGGCTTGCCGGGCCCACACATGGGAGCTAGTTACAGCTAGTTGCCTGGGGGGAGAGACTGTTGGCGCAAAGCCTTTCCAGGAGATGAAGACCGCATTTTGCAGCCTGGACAACAAGGCGGCTGTGTTGCTCTAGGACCTTAGGATGGCGAAGCCGAGTACTTGCACTTGCAACTGGTTGCATAGTGTTCCGTAACCGACGGCCTTGAAATTGAAGTCCATGATGGCAGTGGTTTTGAGATGTGGCAATCAACACCACCGCTTGCACCACTTGCACGACAGACATCGCCACCAGCTCCGCAAGTCGAGAACCCTTTGATGCCCCTGGTTCCAAGCCTTGCATGCTTACTGTTGGCAGAAGTTGTTCCCCTGCAGGGTTCTGGGTCTCTCCAATTGCCTGAGCTTTGCAACGCCTTTTGGAGGGCCGACATCTCAGAGTCAGGAACGGACGCGCCTCATAACTGTCAACAGAACCGATCAGCACAAGAGTGGGTTCCATTTCTCATTCCTCCCTGCTTTCTGCTTGCTGAGGCCAGGATCAACTTGCCTGAGACATTGATTCAGCAGATAGGCAGACGTACTACGTTAGACTGCTTGAGCTGTCTTTTTCATGTATGGACCGTATGGAGCTTGTCAAGCTTTCGTCCCGTCACAAGCTCGGTGAATCATCGCGGGCAGAGACAGCCGTGTCAGGTAAGAGCTTCGACAGCGACAACTCCGGAGGCATCGAGTTCGACGAGTTCATCCAGATGACTGCGGAGTGGCTAGAGCCTGGGGTGCTACCAAAGTCGCCTCGGTATTGGTGACTGGAGCTAAGGCACGAGATGTGGAAGTTGCAAGACCGCTTCAGCACCACGATCGCAGCAGAGGAGTGCGGGTACCCGGGCGGTCGCGGCCGGCCACCACACACCGCACATCATGGCTCGGCACGCTTGAAGCACCCAGCCCTAGGCTCTCGCAAATGCTCGGGAGCGTCCAGGTGATCTACCAGGCCATAGGTCCCGGCACGACCAAGGGACCCCCGCCTGCAATGCTGCACAGGTCATCAATGGCTCCATCCAGACGCTTCGGCCGTTCTGCCCGATGCACAGCTTCAGTCCTGCCTCGCAGTGGGACGGTAGTCAATGAATGCTCAACTCCAAAGATAGCATGATTCCACCACTCGTTTCACCGCTCAGCATGGACTTCTGCACTGCCGAAGTAGAGTAGGCAGCGATAAAATTGGAGCACAGCAGGAGAGGCACCTTGAACTTGGAGCCTGAATCCGCGTCGCTTTCTTTGTTTGCAGTTCAGCTTTGAGCACAGGCTTAAACACTTGCCGCTGGCTGATCGCCAAGTTCGGGACCTGCCAGGCCTGACGCAGTCGGAATGGCACCCATGTCCTGTTGGTTCAACAATTTTCGCGCTGGCCTTCTCTCTCAGGCAGGCGAGCGCTTCGCGCGTGGGCCCAAATTTACGTTTCCCGCAGGCATGAGACTCGCGATGTGCTGCTCCAGGAAGCGTTTGTCTTACCAGGAGTTCCTTCATTTGGTTCAGTATCTGAAGGCGGCGCTGCGTAACCTTTTCTGTTCTGGGCGGCAGTGGAGCTTCTCTGCAGATACAGCATTGGCAGGACAGCTATGTCACCTTCCTCAGATTTGACTTCAACAGGTACGCAGCAGCAGAGTGCCAGAGCAGCCGTGTTGCCTGCTTTCGCTCTGCAAGGGTGGGCAGCCTCGGCGCAGAACACCTAGGTACGTCCGGGGAGGAGCTTGGACGACTCCTTCCTCTAAGTCCGCGTGCGGTTTCTGGTGGAGATATGGATGCAAGTGCCGACCCATCTCCCTTACGGCCCCCCCTACTGCAAAAAAATGACGATTGGGATATTCGGAGAGAGAGACAGAGAGAGATGCAGAGAGATGCAGAGAGTCGGCACCTCGTATGATCTTGTATGGCAAATGCCTACCCGTCAGCTTGATTGTAGGCAGCGTCCTTGCAGCCTTTGGCTTAACCCTCAGCCGTTGCCTCAGATGCTGTGATGCTAGATTCGTCGAATGCAGAAGGAAGGGCCGTGTGCTTGCCCAGCCAAGGTGCTGACGCGGTGGACAACATCCGTCTCAGCTCGAAGCCCGAGGGCTTCAGAGAGACACCGCAAGCGTTTGTGTGCAAGGCGTCGCAACTCACATGGAAGCCAAGGCTACGATGTAGATCGTTCCAACCGGTTGAGCTTCGACGAGTTTTTGCAGATGCTCCTAGAGGCTTACGCAGAAATAACCACATGCTGTTACGCGCCTGACAAGATAACGCTTTTCTTGTGCACAGGTGCAGCTCTACGAGCAATGACTCGTGCTCAGAATACTCGGAAAGGAGGGTTGCGCTTCACAGTCGCTTATGGTGCCTTCTTTGCCAGGTTTCAGCAACAGAGAGCAAAATCCCGCACTATTGACACCGTATGGCACACGGCATGATTCATATACACGTGGCTCGTCACATGTTGCCTTTGAAGTCGGCACCCCAGGCTGAACACTCTCAGCCCCATCCTTGGCCGGGATCCAAGCTGCTCATCGGAATCTGTTGCAGCCATCGTAGCATGTGCAGGCCAGTCCCTGGCGGGAGGCAAGTCCTCGGGCATTGCGCCGGCCACGGTGTTGCGTGCAGATTTCCTGGGTTGATAGCGACAGTTTCGACATGTTCGTGCCGAGCTTTGCCACCCAGGTGGCACTAGACCGCTCCGCCTTCTTCTCTTTAGTGTGCCTGGCTTGTCCGGAGATTCCTTCTGCTGCTACTAGGTCACTAGACACAGCACCTTAGAACCTCAGACCAGGCTGCCAGCCTGCCTCGGCCTGCTGGCTGGGAGAGTGTCGCATGCAATCCAGAATCCAGAATCCTCCAGGCATGCAATCCTCAGAATCCTTCTCAGTCGTGTTGTTTTGTGAAGCAAAGTTTTAACTGAAGGCTCACATTGCCAGGTCTTTGCTGTGCCCCGTCAGCTGACTCTGCAGGGCTGAGCTGGTCAGCGGCAGAGTGTCCAGGCTCTGCGAGACATGCGAGCTTCAGAACGTTCTCAGCTTATGAGTGTGCGGTGGCTTGTTTCTAAGAGTGAGGCACGGGGTCTGGCCAAGATCCTGCGAAGGAGGGATTTCAAAACTGATGCTGTATGCATGGATCTAGGCAGTCTTGTCAAAGTGCATTCCGGCAGCTAGAGTCTGGGCACCTGGCAAAAGACCCCAGTCGTCCTTGCCCGTTTAGACGTGCCTACATCCAGCAATCCATACTCGCCTTGCTTGCAGTGCCTGCGACAGCACCTGACTGTGTGTCACTTGCTCCCTGGCGGGTCGATTGCTGTAGCTGACCACGCTTTCCCGCGATCTGGATTTTCAAAAAGCCCGTGTCTCCTGAATGGTATTGCCTTTCCGCAGTCCTCTTCTCATTTGTGAGACTGCTCATGCTGAGGAAATGCGTTTGCCTGATCACTCGGAACTGATGTTGGCTTAATTGTGATGCGTGCTGTGAGTCACATTGTCGTATCCCGACTCGCAATTGGCTTGGTGCAGCTTGTTCTCAAGAATAGTGACTATAGTGACTATTGGTAGAAGAGCGCAACTTCAGACTTGCCCACCGCATGTCGAGTTGGCCTGAGTGAGTTTCCGGCCAGGAAATCCAAGTGTCGGGTTGCGGCCTGCGTGGTTTGATGTGGATGGGAGGGGAGTCTGCAACATGGGCGATGCTCCACCCAACACTGGCTTGACCGGAGAGGTTTTTTTTCGCAGAATCGGCCGCTGCATGCCCCAGGATGTGTGAGGAAGGGCGGGTTGTGGGTTTAGTCTTGTGAAAACTGCAGCTGCCATGCTCGAGATGTGTGGAGCCCGGTGTTGCTGAGATTAGATCGCAGGCAACACTTTCACAGGGCGAACTCGCCATGGCGATGGTCGCATCCCCGTCCTTCTTGAAGGACATGCAGGTGAACTGGGGATCCATTTCAAGTGTGAGCCACTTGGAGCTGCATCATGGACAGAAATTAAAAGGGCTCTCCGTAGCTGTTCCACAACTTGCTACGTTTGTCGTTTGCTTCATCTCTCTTGTTGTGCAAGGTGAAGAGGCATCAAGGGCAATGGAGACAGTGCAAGCCAAATCCAAGCAACCAGAGGACTCTCTGCTGTGGCGACTCCACCCACCCGGTGTTTGCTTTAGAAACTGAAACACATACACGTATGTCATATGTATGTATGTACGTATGTATGTGTGTATTCACATATATGTATGTATGTGTGTGTATATATACATATATATATAGCAAAAAATGCAAAATAAGCAAATACATAAATTACAAGTTTCTATATGTATTATATATATGTGTATATATATATATATATATATATATATCTACATACACACGTACATGAAACACGCAGGCAGCAGAGGAGCAATTGCCACCACGACGACGAGGGAAACGATTTGGAGATATTTGGAGTGCGGATGCAGCAGCAACAGCTACTGAATGCAAGGAGAATCATTTGTGGGAGAAAAACCCTGCACCATCTGCACCCAGAAACAGAAGCTGGACTACAACCAGGGTGGGGCAGGGAAGAACGCTTCTGGCCCTCCCCTCCAAAACACCCAAGCTGCCAAGACTACTGCTGCTGCTGCTGCGTAATTACTTTTCACGTGTTGCGATTATGGCCACAAAAGAATGGATGTATCGGTTGTGCAGTCTGCATTCTGAGCTCTGAGATTCTGAGAGACAGTTGTGAATAGTCAGACGTAGATTCGAATCTGATAACACATCAGGCAATCTCGGAATGTTGGTGGCCAGGTGATACGTCCGGCTCTGCCGCTTCGTGCTTGTACATTCACTTGTGGCACTGCGCTGCATATTGGAGCTACGGCTCGGGCGCTGCCTTCGCTACCCGTTAATGTTGTGCCTCCACAGGCTTTCTTTCATACACTTGCCTCGGTATTAGCTGTCTTAAGGATAGCCGGCCAAAGGCCGCCCAATGAGGCCACGCCAGGACGCCTCCGGACGTTCGCGACTCGAGAGAGAGAGAGAGAGTAGTAGTCGTCGTCGTCGTAGTAGTAGTAGTAGTAGTAGTCGTCGTAGTAGTAGTCGTAGTAGTCGTAGTAGTAGTAGTAGTAGTAGTAGTAGTAATTAGTAGTAGTAGTAGTAGTAGTAGTCGTCGTAGTAGTAGTCGTAGTAGTAGTAG
Organism: Symbiodinium sp. clade A Y106; assembly: GCA_003297005.1. Lineage (NCBI taxonomy): Eukaryota > Dinophyceae > Suessiales > Symbiodiniaceae > Symbiodinium > Symbiodinium sp. clade A. The sequence goes on from BGNK01005959.1 coordinate 25,444, forward strand.
TAGTAGTAGTAGTAGTAGTAGCAGTACCACTAGTAGTACTAGTGCTGGTACTAGTGCTAGTGCTCTGCTCTCGCTCCTGCTACTGCTTTGCTGCTGCTACCGCTGCTAATCAATCAGACCAAGAAGACCAGTAACCAACAACTTGTTTTCATCGTCGTTATCAGTTATCACACGACGACGAAAGCAGCGATGACTACGACAGTACTACTTCAGCAACGGCTGCTACTACGACTGTTGCATCTGTGGTTTCGCACGGACGGCACCACCAGTTTCAATGGTCAAAGACATGGGATCCATGCGTCCATCGGCTACCACAAGAATGGCATGTGCCATGGAAGGAAATGTGAACCGTCACAGGGATGGTGCGTCTTTGATAGGGTATGTCGGGACTGGCGTGTGTCGTGCATGCGACTACACGTCGTCAAGGGGGCAGCAGGTGTCCGGTGTGAGAAGTGTGGAGCGCCACAGGGATGTGGTGTCGCTGTCCGCGAAGCGCGACCTGCGATGCGAAAAGTGTGCATTATGTGGCAAGACCGGCGCGAAAAAATGGAAACACAATAGAGCAAAAAAGGAAACTACCGAACACACCTCGCAGTCGTCTGCCGAACGATCAACAGAGATGCAACTCAAAGTGTTTCTTGACTTAGATCCGAGCCAGGCTCTGCTGCTGTGACCCCGACATGTCAAAGACGTGCGTTTGTCCTGAAAGCCTCTGCTTGCCCACCACATCTAGCCATGAAGGACATGATCTCGACAGCACAGCTTCCCGCCTCTTGGTGGTTAATGCGGTCCTGCGTAGTTTGCAAACAGGCACGTGAGCTGCATGCACTTCCCATGAGTCATGAGTCTATTGAGGTCAGTTCCGTTCGCGATGCGGCAACTCCCCTTCCATGAGATTCAAGGGTAGTAGCGGGAAGTTGAGCATGTAAATGAGAAGGCTTCGTTGTAAAGGTTCCATGCAGTGCACTTGCTTTCGCAGGTTGCTCTTAGCTGTATTTGTCGTGCTGGCTTTCTTCCGTGCTTACCGGTTGACATGTCGACATTCCTTATTCACCCCAGAGCAGATGGGGAACATCTGTGAGCATCAGGTAATTCTTCTGCAAAGCCCGGGCAGCGGTGCAGGACGAGAAATTGAACCAGCACTTTGGAAGCATGAGCGAGCTGTCAGTTGTGTCAGCTAGAGTTCGTGTTCGCTTCAGTGCAGCAGTAAGAAGTTAAATGGCCGGATGGCTAAGGATGAGTTGCGAGAGATTGTGGCGGAGCTGATAGCTGCATATAGCGACCCAGATCTTCAAAGGAAGATTAGAGACATCTACGAGCCTTGATTGCACCGGTCGCTGGAATGTTCGGTAGCAGGTGGGGTTGGGGTCCTTGGTGCTTCGAGTCGGCCTGCGGCATGCTGGCATCGATAGTAGCTTTGTAGCTTCGTGTCAGAATCGCCCGTGTGCTGTGCTCGTCTGGTGCAGAGCTTCGCCTGGAATGTCCAAGCTGTGAGGTATTCCGGCCGCCTTACAATGCTGCACATCATTTAAAGCTGAGGCTTGTAATTGTGTAGCTATTGCTCCTCTAAAAGGTGGTAGGTTGCTTTGTTCTTTCATTCGCGGGGTTCGCTCCTAAGGAGAAGCAGAGAAGAGCTCAGCTTCAGGCCAGTGCTGCAGGTGTCGCATCGGAGGACCCCAGACCACGCACCTTCTGCAGCCCAGCAGCAACGCCGTCGCGTGTCGCACCAGGATCACATGGCTGAGCTTCGAGAACTTTTGTGGCCTTGTCAGACCGAGACTCCGCAAAGTGCTCGTCGTTGTCGTCGTCGTAGTGTCTTTGCTTTTTTCTCTCTGCCAGCCTTCTTTGTGTCTTCCGGCAAGAACAGAACTACTCAGGACATTGCCGAGGCCTACGGGCTGCCTGGCACCACGGAAGGGCTACAGCGCATCCAAAATTCTGTGCAGAGACGAATCACCGAAGGTGACATCGAGATCAGATGCTGGGCTAAGACGTGAGCTTCAGTAGGGCGATTCAGCCATGTTCGTGCCGCTGCAAGTGTTCGCCTTGCTGAGGATGCCTGGCTGATGAAGCGCTGATGCTGATTGGCATGAGCCCTCTGCAGAACATCATCCAAGAGGTGAAAGCTGAGGCCGGCATGGCAGAAAGGAATCCTGCTTCGCGTAGTTTCCCACTTAGCCTCGTGTAACCCTCAGAGCTTTTTCACCACGCGGATGCACTCTTGGACGTGGCGATTGTTCCATGAGGATTTCTTGAATTGTATATATGGAGCTGCTGGAGAGACTGGGATGAAGTTCAGGCGAATCTCTTTAGCTACACCTGGCAGTCGCAGAGCCTTCCGAATGCAGCTGAGGACAGCAGCGGCACAGAGATAGAAGAGTTTTTCCTGAATCTTCGCTGTGAAACCCCACTTGCCACTTGGACGGAGAAACGTAAGGAACCCCCCATACTGAAACGCCTTCGAACACGAAAGATGTCGAGACGTCTCAAGATGAAGATGTTTTCACGGTGCGGTCGTGCAGCCTCCGCGTGCTACCGAGGAGAAAGCAGTCCACAGCTCAGCACAAATGCTTTGACAGTCATACTGCTTCAATTGTCCATTTTCTGGTGGGTTCACATGGGTTCACCCTTGCGTCTCCTTCGCTCCAGTTGTGATGAGAGGCACGGGCTCGCGGTTTGATGGCGGCTCGGCGCCTCAAGGAGGAGCGGAACCCTCCGGGTGGCCTCACTTGCGGCAACTCTGGCTCAAATCAACCTGTGGAGACTTCGAGCATCTCGCCATGCACGTTTGCAAGTCCAAGGATTGTTACGCACTTGGGCGGCATACGAGAAGAGCCCTGGCAGAAGAGTTCTTGCGGAATCTAGCATTTGCCGAATCCCAGTTGGAGGTTCAACACAGCAACCGGAACCGAAGCCGAGTGATCTCCAGAAGTGTAAGTTGTAAATTGAGCGTAAAGGACTTCCGACTGTAACGAACATCGAAGGCTAGGGTTGGCGCCGCAGCACATCATCAGCACGGAGCCGCCGCCTGTGGCGCGACTCAAGAACCCCACAGCCGCCCAGGCAGGCTTAGTTGTGATCGTGCCCATGCTTTTTCAGGCTTTGGAATGAATTTGTACTTCACGGGTTGCTGCCCCTGCAACTAGAGAGATGCTGGTAGCCACTCTTTGTGCCATGAAGCCGCTGCGCAGGTCTGGGAGTTTGCTGCTTGATTGCACAATGTTGGTGTTCTGAACACTACGGACCATCGGATATTGCACGAAAGGTTCTGCGAAACCAGCCTGTCATCATCGAGGGCGCATGCAATCCCAAAGACTTCCCTCCGGCCGCCGACTTCGCGGACCCCGCCATGAGCCATTAGCATGCCATTAGCCAAAAGCTAGGAGTGGCCCAGTAGCCAGAACATGTCAAACTGCGGAGTTCGCTCGGTTTGAGACTTTCGACCCCTGCAGTAACCCATTCCTTGTTGTAGCGACTCTGAGCAGGATTTCGACTACTTGCGAGCCCGATGTGGACATCGCTATGTCAAGGTGAAGGGCGATTCTTGCTGGGACAACAAGGGGCGACAGCTGTTCCTCAACGACCCCACGATTGAAATCTCTGTGTCGGAAACTCTGCCGCAAAGCCCGTTCGAGTGGCAAATCTGTCGAAGGTAAGCACTGCACATATCACTTACTGTGGTGGACACTTTCCTGGACTTGTGCCGTCCTCCGTGTTCCTCCCTCCGACCTCCCATGTCTTTTTCCTGTTTCATCTCTCTGTCTCTGTCTCTTTCTTTTTGCTCTCTTTCTCCGTTTCCCCTCCCACCCGCCTCCCAGTAGTGGGCCTCTCCCTTTTTCCCGCCGCTTTCGTCTTTGGATACTCGCAACGCGACTCTTGCCGGAGTTCGGTTTCTGCTTGAAATAAAACTGCGCAGTGAGCCTCGATGAGCGGCAGCCTGCAGCATTTCCAACCACGGGCTTTCTTTTCAGTGTTCGTACTTCGCGAGTTTTGGTGATAAGGTTTTGGGTTTCGTGCGCTCAGGATTATTTGGATCTGGTAGAAGTTGCCGAAGAGCACGAGACCTGCATCTCCTGGTACATGGGGAAGCTGCCACTGCACACAGACCTACCAGAGCTTTTTGAGGATGCCATCGCAGGGCGTTAGAGCTTTGTTTCGAGCTCGCACAGGCTGCAATAGCGAAGGCTACATGTCCTGATGAAGTACTTTTGATGCCCGTGGCAGGACATCAACAACTCTCCGAATTCCCCGTGGCGAAAATTCGGCACCTGCTTCGGAGAAAACAACAAGGGAGTGCACACCTATTTCGGCTGTGGTGGGAACACCACCTGCATCCATTCCGATCCATCGGAGAATCTGTTACTGGTTGTGATGGGTGAGAAGTTCATGGACATCTACCCACCTTGTGACGCAGCCTGCGCCTTGCTCGAACTTAGCTGAGGTAGCGGCGGCAGCTTTGCCGTTCCAAGTCGAAGCCCTCGTTGAAAACCCAAGCCTAGGATTGAGGGGGGCGGGTGCGAAGTTGATGCATTGCAAGGCATGCACACAACTGTGAAGAAGTTCCTCAACTCGCTCGTACCACCCTTCATCGATCCGAACCACGTGCCGGAGGAGGCCAGCCGTTGGATCGCTTGCTCTACCCCTTTCGTGCTCCATAGATGTTTCGAACAGTGGAGCACGCAGGTTTTTGCGAATCAGCGGTGTTGAGTTGAGCCCAAGTGCAGGTTGACAAGAACTGGGGCAACTACAAATATGTCGCCCGGCAACACGGAGCCTGGATGTCTCAGAAGACACGAGAGTAATGACTCAGTGACTTTACAACATGCAGCCCCTTGTCTCTGCGATGAAGCTGCACAAGGCACAGCCCCAGAAGGTCCACCTGAAAGCTGGAGACCTGCCACTTGCAATGCACCCAGCCATGCCCGGTCCACTGACCGGCTTGTTCCGTGCGACCAGTCGGACTCGGAGTTTCCGCAAGCATGTACCATCCCGTTAGCATCCGCCAGCATTCGCCAGCATGTCCCAGGTTTTACCTTCCAATCTTCTGGTGGCACTCCGTCCAAGGCTCGCAATTTCGGCTTGTGCTTTGCAGACAAGCATGATGAGCATCTTCTTGCTGGCAGGCTCGATTGGGAGGAATATGATCCTGAACTGGTGGTGCCTCCAGCACCCCTATAAGGATTCTTCAGCGAAGCACCGCAAAGTACAGCAGGTCATTGACAAGGGCTGGGCACCGCCAGAATGTCCCACGAAGGAGCACAGATATACAGGCTACGAGGGTGCCCGCGAGGTTTTGGAAGTTCTACAGCACCTGAACGAGGCCAAGGGCCGACAGAGAGCTTGTGGCACTTGCATCCATTCGTTTATACGTGGCACAAGGCCTGGTCCTCCAACGACTCTTTGGCTGCATCCTGCAATGTGTAAAGGCTTGGCGGGAGCTGCTGGCATCTAAGGACAAATCGGCAGCAAGCGCTCAGGAGCGCTCAGTGGCCCAAGAGCTGGGAAATGGCGTTCTCTACTCCGACTCTATGTGTGCTGCGAGCAACAGCTTCCAGGTCAAACTTGTTCGGGGCTCTTGGAGAGGACTTACGATGTCTTGCCACCGAGTCACCGAGGCTACAAAAAGCTGGTTGCGCCACCGGTCCCAAAGTCTGTCTCGCAGGAGATCATTTTGGAGAAGCCCTGAAGCCATCGGAAGCCCAGAGAATCGGAGACTTGTGAGGAGAACCGTGGCATAAACCTGAACTCCATGTCACTCGGGCCGACCAAGGCGGGGAGCGAGGGGCAACCGAGTGTCCAATTAAACAAAGTTTTCTGTTGCGCCTAGGCCGAGGCCTATAACTCGCTAAGGAGCTACAAAAGATGCCTTACTTGCATTATATATACTTTTTCATGATCCTTCATGCAAGATCATATCCTGCCTGGCGCTGTCTACATCGGAGCAGAAAGGTCGAGAGACGCCACCCGCCAGGCCTCTTCTGGATCTGCGCCTACAAGTGGCTTCCGATGGAAATCGTCCCGATGACGCGCGAGGTGAAGGGTGCAAAGAGCACTCCCGTCGTCGAAACTAGTGAGCTAGCTCTCTTGTAGCGGGACATGATCACATGCTAGGCGGAGGACTGGACTGTTTGGCTGTTAAAGCAGGACATGGCAAGGCTATAGGCCCCGCGTGTTTACAACTTACACTCTTCGAGTCCGTCCTACAGTCCAGAAGAGGTCGCTCCACGGTTCACAACCTACGCCTTGTGGACAGAAGGGACCTGGCCAGGCAACAGGAAGAAGAGCAGAAGAGTTTCGGAGGCGGTGCCCACTTCAAGATTTGTCAAATTTGGTCTGCCTCCGATGTTAACCGCAAAAGCAGACGGCGGATGAAATCTGCGCTGATGCGAAAATGACATCGAATGCACATCCCGCCGTAAGGAGCGCCGAAGTTATGCTCGAACGCACATGTGCTTTTCGGTGGTGTTATGTATATGAGCGCGCCGGAGACTCTTCTGCGGGTTGTGATGACAACATTCGAGCTGGCTCGAAAATCATTTCATTCTTCCAACATTGCTTGCAAGTGGCTGCCAAGTGAAAGTCATAAGGACACTGGGGGCAGTTTTTGTTGCAAGGCGCAGCACCTTGCAAAGCCGCTAAGCCAGCGCAGTGGTAGCTCAGACTCTCAGACCCGAGAGGCGCGTGCTGACTTTAACGACTGCACGTCGGCACTCGTCGAAAAAGGTGAAAAGAAGGAGTCGAGAGCAGTGAGAGGGCCCGGGCCGGCTGTGTCAGGCTTTCCTAGGCCTGGTAGGATGCTCCATCTTTTGGACACACACACACACACCCACCCCCACACCCACCCACCCCCACACACCCACCCACCCACCCACCCAC
>BGNK01005960.1:0-12770 GCA_003297005.1 Symbiodinium sp. clade A Y106
AGGCAGCCTTACATGAACCATCTTTTCGAGACTTTCGCTTGACCTTACGTGGACTTGCAGCGACTGCATCATTGTTGTCTACTATTCACGTGGCGGATATCTTGCAGTCGGGTTCGTATGTGGCGCCGTCGACTTGTTCAAGTACATGGTCGACAATTTTCCATTCGTACACTGGTTCAGGCCTTTCACATTCCGCATAGCACGTACCTTCTTTTTTCGGCATGTTACTCTGATGTTCAAGAAGACCAGACCATAGCGCCAACATTTAAGATTCGGAAAGAATTTACATTGGATGTACATCCTGTTCTTGCCAACGTCGACAAGATGCAAGACTGGCAAGACTTCGCAAGTACAAGCAGTTACAATCCTTTCAGCCCATTTCTTGTGAATTGGCATTACATTGGTTTCACAATCACAACAACATCCACGACTACATCATGGTCCCGCTAATTCCTTGTCATTCGGATTTACAAGTGAAAACCACCGAGGCCAACCTCATGCAGAAGTGGACTCCAATGCTCAATTTTCCATTTATTGTCCGATTGATGCCCACCAAGAAGGTCACATCCACAAAGCAGTTTGTACACTCTCTATCCACCAAGCTTGGTGTACCTGGCAACAGATGTTTCCGCAAGCTTCGACGCAGATTATTTCACACGATGCGACTACATTTATATCATCGCAGCATTTTTCAGAATTGCAGTGGCACATACTGTTTCAGTTGGCAGAGAACTCGTAACCGTATCAGTCCTTTCAGATGGCCAAGTCATTACGCAGCGCGCAGTATTCCACAGACCAGATTTTTGCACTCTATCGCCTAGCCAACAATTTGGAAGATCCACCTCGATCCAGGGTTCGAAGCCTACTGAAGAAGGCGATTCAGTTCAAGGGCGCCATGCTACCCTGCCGCGCCAAAGCACTACTTATTCCAGTTCTTGCTCACAGCAGTTTTTCGAAGCAAGTACGATCCTGGCTCAAAAACATTGTCATTGAACGCAAGGACTTTCTTACTCCATTCCACTTGCCCGTTTGCAGTGTCATCCCTGGTAGATTCCCCACCATTGAGAACAAGCTTTATTCTCATTTTGGATGGATGAAGAAGTTTTCTTGGGATCATCCCCCTCAATGTCCTTGTCAACAAATACGNCCCACCATTGAGAACAAGCTTTATTCTCATTTTGGATGGATGAAGAAGTTTTCTTGGGATCATCCCCCTCAATGTCCTTGTCAACAAATACGTGAACTACATCCTGATCTTACCACAACTTCCATTGAAGGTATTGATTACATTGCTTCTGAAGCCAGGCTACTCACAGTTTCACGTCGGTTGCAGTTTTGGTTATCATGCAGTGCTCAGACCCAAGTATATCCTGACTTTGAAGAGTACTGTCGTAACAGTTGGCACGCAGTTGATCAGTGGCTACAGCATTACAAGATTGGCGGTATTCAGTATTTACAGTGGCGCAGTGGACTCTTCATCAGAAATCAGCCATGGCTCCAGTCAGCATGGCAGATATCAAGTATTTACGTACACTGGTGGATGAATTGGTCGTTCAAGGACGAGACCACGCTGCTACTCACATACATGTCTACTGCCCGTTTCTGTATCATGGTGTTCTCAGATCTACTTTTGGTGATCCCAAAGTATACACCAAGAGAAACATGACTCCAACTGCGGCCCAGAAATATCTATCTCAAGTTGCTGCCGCTGGATGGCTACGAAAATATCGGTGGGGCATCAAGGAACACACTGAAGTTCCTGCATCATACATTCTTCTCAAAGCGAAGAAAAAATTTCTAGGAGCCCGACCCATCATCAACTATCAGTCCTTTCCTTTTGGTCGTTTTCGTTGCACTGCCTTTGTCCTCATGGCCATGATGAAGGACGTGTTCCCGCATTCCTTTGTGAATGCAACAATACCACAGATGTTCTCTTCACTCCATTCTTTTCTTTCCGACACTCCTCTTGAGCATCATCTTCTCCAGTCCAATCAAGACCTTGTCGGTTTTTTCACTTCCATTCCTGCTGACCGCATTCATGATGCTGTCCATTGGATGCTTCAGAGGTACAAAGAGCTAATTCGCGACGATGACAACATGATTTTCCCGTCTTTCCCAAGGAGAAGGATGTACAACTCCGTATTTTTCGCGGCACCAAACGAGCTCTTCAAGGACGTGCTTTTCACATTCGACTAGGTGACATTCTTCCCTTGTGTATGCTTTCTCTTCAAACATCACTTTGTACACAGATGCAACAAGTTTTTCAGCAAGTCCGCGGAAGTGCAATCGGAAACCAAATTTCACCTGTTTTGGACGACATTGCAGTCAGCTATGTGGAAGAACAATGGTGGATTCAGAACGCACACCTCATTCAGCCTTTTCGTGATCGCTTTTTCATTTGCAGGTACGTGGACAATCGATTGGTCGTATATTCTGATTGTATTGCGCATTGTTNTCAGCCTTTTCGTGATCGCTTTTTCATTTGCAGGTACGTGGACAATCGATTGGTCGTATATTCTGATTGTATTGCGCATTGTTCATGGATGAAAGAGTTATGTCAGCTTCAGTTCTATCTGCATCCAGTTGAGCTTGAAGAAGTTGAATCTGGTGAGCTTCTTGGTACGATTCTGCATCCTTCGTCTTGCATTCATTATTCCGAACAAACAGTTTCAGTTTAAGCCACTGAATTCTGCTGGCAGTGACAGCCACAAAATGGCTGCAGTCAACAGCAGGATCTGTCTTGCATCACGTTGCTCTTTTCCTCAGTCTCAAAGAGACTGGGATGTGCATGAGATTGGTCGCCAATATCTTAATCGCGACTATCCAGCGCACACAATCCGCAGAATTCAACAGAAGTTTCTCCGCAAGTGACAGGTCCCGCATGTGAACAATTGGCAAACATAATTGATGCGTACTACCCCTTACAAGGGGCAGCTGTGCGTGTGGCACCCTGTCACTAAGGGAGTTGTAAGAAAGAGCAGTGCGGAAGAAAATGCAGGGGGCAGAGGAGGCCCATAGAGCTCTGCCCGACGAAGCTCTCTATGGTGACCTCAGGATACTGGGACTGATCATCCCAGCATACCTGCAAGTGTTTCTGCAAGTGGTTTTGCGAGTGTCTTTGCAAGTGATTCGAGAGTATCCAAGAATGACCGAAGAGATAACACAGAAAAAGTAAAGCAGGGAACCATGGCTGAAGTTAAGATCGAGCGTAGGAACACGTGCTAACTCATGTTTGACTTCGGTCAGCTGAGGGTCATTCAAGTGTGTGTGTGTGTGTGTGTGTCTGTGTAGGTGTGTGTGTAGGTGTGTGTGTGTAGGTGTGTGTAGGTCCGTGTGTCTGTGTGTCTGTTTGTGTGTGTGTGTGTGTTTGTGTGTGTGTGTGTGGTGTGTGGTGTGTGGTGTTTCTGTTTGGTTGCTTGAATGAGCAATCGGATGCGGCTGCTGTCGTTACATCGATTCATCTGTTACCCACGTTACGGCCCTTGCTTGCTATGCCACGAATGTAGCTGTAGCCTATGGCTTTTGATCGAGTCTCCGATTCTCTCTTTGAGCTCAGTTGCCGGCATTGGCCAGCGGACTCCTGGACGGGGGTGTTTATGCCTTCCAGGCGCAACGGCGGGTTGTGTCCGCGTTGGTGTTTTCTGCGTCCGGATTTCTATTCGCTTTGGCAACGCAGCCCTCGCACGTTACACCGCACCCGACGGCCAGGTTCGTGTGGGCAATGGGAAGACATGGTCTGAGTGGTCCCACACCTCCAGCCCTTTCTTGTTCCAGGCTTGCCATAAACATGTTGTTGTGTCTGGTGTCTGGCCGTTGGCCACGGAAGATTTCTGCGCTAACGTCGAGGTGCCACCTCCGATCCCGCCGACAGCGGCGTCACTGAAAGCCCAGAAGACAGTTACAGTGGAGGCACGACCGCGCATCCCAGGTTGCCTTAGCTCCAGCATCAGCCTTTAAACTTTGTCGTGTTAGGTGATGTCAGCTACAGCAGCTCGAGTGTCACTTGGACTTCTCAGCTGGTGGTGCCGATACGGGCCCTGTGTGCGAGCTCAGGGTCTGGGGCGACTTCAAGCCAGCGCCCGGGCTGACTTTGCTCGAGTACGAGGCGTGCCATGATGCATGCCTGCTGCAGTGTTGCAACGCATGCTTCAGCAGGTCCGGGCCACGCCGAGGCAGGAGGGGAACCCTCGAGCGAAGGCAGCGCTCCGGCCTGCGTTATCCTGCGCTTCGCGTCTCTCGACTCGGCGACTCGGCAGAGGCTTTCCCGAGCCAAGCGCTAACTTTTCAGCACCGCTACCGGGGTGGCCGCTGACTTGGGGGCAGCGGGCAGCCGCGCGACTGTGGTGGATCTCTCACGACGTTCCCGACGGATCGAGGCTTCATCGAACACGAGCTCTTGAACCTCCTGCCTTTCACCACCTACACCTTCTCCGTGCAGGACGGGGAGAGAAGGAGAGAAGGAGAGAAGGAAGGTGATTGGCCTAAGGGCGCAGTGAGACTCTCTGCCAAAGGCCCGGTATCCGAAGGTGGGCATGCGTCTATGGTCCCGGTCCGAGCGAAGAGCGAAGATGACCGCTGAAGACCCGAAAGCGACGAGCGGAGAAGAGCGGTGCACAGGTCTGGACAGCAGGTCACGGAGCCCGTGGTCCTCGAGCCGGCCGTCGCCTACCAGGACCGGTGGTGGCCGGTGGCCCGGGCCGGGCCCAAGTCTTTGTGGTGACGACGGGTCGGCGGCCCCCTTGCAGGATCCGCCCACGCCGCTGCCGGTGCCGGACACCGAAAGCGCTTCAAGCGCCTCTGCCGAGGAGGGGAGGGTGACCAGCCGGGTCCCACCATCCCCAACCTACCTCCACATGGCCATATAGCCCATTGCCATATGTCTGTGCGAGAGCTGCGCCCTTGCTATTTTCTGCCAGGAGGAGGCGGTCTGCTGCCAGGGCCTGCAGACGATGCAATGGAACACTCGCCGTTCGCTCGCGCCTTCGAGGTGAGGCCATCATCGAGTTTCCTGCAGAGGAGGATTTATGCGGGGCGGATTCGGATGCGTTTTTTGTGAGAGGGGGGGGGGCTGCCACGTTTCTTTCTTGCAGGAGGAGGGGGTACAGTACGACTTGGAGTACGCGTTCGTCTTGGGCGACGACTTGGATACGGCAGAGATGCGGGTCGCGAATAGCCTTTGGCGCTCCCCGAGAGAGGCTTGCGGCTTGCCCTTTTTCACGTGAGTAGAGTTGCTCCGCTTGTCCGCTTGCCGTTGTCTTGGTTCTCCTCTTCTCCCTTCCTTGTGGCTGCTGACCCCAGTCTTTGCACGCAGAGGCAACGTGTTATTCTGTTATTATTTCTCTTTGGTCTATTTTTGCGGCACAGCGCTCGGGCGGCTCCGGCACTCCAGGACCTGACTCCACGCTTCGATGTGAATGCTCTCAGCGTCTCAGCAGGTGACCATGCTGGGCTCTCGTGGCGTTACGCCGCACTATCGCCCGACATCCTGGTGGAACGCTGTCTTGCACCGAAGTCGAAGCTGCCGTGAAAAATCTCGCTACAGGTAGCAGTTCCGACGATGCGAAATGTCGAACGTCGAATTGCGGGCAAAGCAGCTCCAGCGAGTCTGAGGCGTTCTTCTTCCGGAGCTCCGGCCCTTCCGCGGGGATCCACTGAAATTGGCCCGGCAGCCCAGGCGAAGCCCAGGCGAAGGGCGAAGAGCGCATCATTGTCTCATCTTGTCCTTCGCCTCTCTTAAGCTCTCGTGGAGTCCGAGTCGCCGAGGCCCTCCTGCAGCGCGTGCGCTTCCGGCTCCGCGCGCGGCTCCCGCCTGAGGCCGAAGTGGGGGGCACTGTGCCATGCAGTGCCTGTGGGCCCATCTCTGCAGGGCTCCAGCTCCCGCTGGTGGCGGGGGCCCCGCAGGGAGCGCACGGGTTCACGGCCGCGGAGCCGCGCTCTTTCCAAGTCTGCGAAGCAGAGGCTCAGAGGCTCAGAGGCTCTGCCGCGCGGTAGCGTCACTATGGAGACTCGAGGTCGACACCCCTTGAGACACCAAACGGCTTAAGGTTTATCGATCCATAAATGAAATAAATGTATACAAGCTGCGGCATCTGTTCATCTTCATCATTCTCCATCTCGCCCATGACGCTCACGGAAGTTTCGATCAAGGTGTAATTGTGTGTTTGTTGTGGTTCTTTGATTGTTGTGGCCGACGCGTGTCTGAGCGCTGGCTGTTGGGTTAACTGGCGCCTGTGCATGGGTGCTTGCAAGAGCCAAGCGAGCCTATGGTGCCTGTGGTGCCTGACAAGCCTGAAGCGCCTGAAGCTCCATGGGCATGGGTTATCTCGTCATCTCTGTTGAAAGGTCCTCGGTGTCTCCACCAGTTTCGACGGGCGCGGGGAGCCTCTCTCTCTGCAAAGCTGCAGCACACGTAGCTGCGCAAGAGTTGCAGGTTTCGCCGGTGCTGAGAATGTGACCGGATCCCTCGTCGCCAGCGCATCCGGCCTGAGCGTGGAAGTGGGGGGCCTGGCGGGGGCTGGGCGCCACTGCGCCCTTGGCTGTACACGGGGACTGCGGGGGGGAGCGACGCCTGCCCCGCCGGGCCCTGCCGCATTTAAGGTACGTTTCCAGCTGGACACGCGCCTGGCTGGCATCGGATCGCAGAAGGAGCTGCAGCTGCAGCGCGCCGAGCTCTTCCAGGCAGGGGCGGGAGCGGCGCAGCGCAGAGCGGCGCTGCAGTGATGTGCGCCACAGCCTTGGCTCGGCGGAGGTCCTGGACTCGGAGAGTCGTTCCGATCGTTCGAAGGAGCTCGGGAGCTGAGACCTCGGAGCCTCGCGGAAGCGGCGGAATAGCGGACGCCTTCCGTCCATCTCCGCACTGCTCTCTGCGCTGCTCTTCAAGCTGAGGCACGGATGCAGGCACAGCCGCGGCTGGCTCTGCGATTCAGCCCGGAGCCTTTCAAGCGGTAGCGGGTGCACGAGAGCTGCACTGTGCCGAGGCCCATGACCTGGCCGAGAGGCTTCGGGCACCCCTACGCCACGAGGCGCCACACCGGGGNATATTTGTTTTACTTTTTTCATAGAATAGTAATTAAGTGTAGCTACGTATAATCAGAAAAGCTTAACCACCACCTTAAAAGATGCACCGTTACCACCAGCCAACACTGCTTGACCGGTTCCTGTTTTTTCAGCAAAACAGCCTCAGCGATCACATCAACCTTACACACGATGCCACAGCACGCTTCACGCACTCCCCCTCGCTCACCCCTTCATGAGGTGAGCGACAGGGTTTCAAAAGGAAAGCAAAGAATTCTGCGAAGCAATGCTGTCCTGTACCGTCAGGATCCAAGATCAAACTATCCGGACAAAAGCGTCACAGGGACAACATTCCGAGCCTCTGCCCTATACCGCAGAGTATCTCCTTCAGAGATACTGTGATGTCAGCATGTCCCTAGCGTCCGTTAAACCATTATCTAAAAGAGACAAAGTCCTTCCCTTTGTGCCTCAACAACTGACAAAACTACGTCTCGCAGGAGTATAAAAGCCCAGACATCTACTGGAAGGCACAGGTACTCCTTTGATTTCTTTCAAGACTGTTCGCTACACCGGAACCAGCAGCCCTACTCTGCATCGGCGGTGTCATACTGCCCCCCAGAACCTTCGGAAGAGAACAACTCAGAGTACACATCCCCTTCAATCTCCAGCCTACTCAAGTAACCCCCTATCAGACTATAAAATCTACTCCGAACCCCTTCCGAATACTCCGGAGCATCGGCATCCACCTTGTAGCCAGCTTTCCAAAGGGCAAACAGAATATCGCTNAGCCTACTCAAGTAACCCCCTATCAGACTATAAAATCTACTCCGAACCCCTTCCGAATACTCCGGAGCATCGGCATCCACCTTGTAGCCAGCTTTCCAAAGGGCAAACAGAATATCGCTACGATTCGGGACCCCTTTTATCAACGGTAAAGGCACCACATTCAGTCCTGATGTCTGTGTAGCTACTTCCTGGCCGTGGTTCCGAATTGGGGTTCGCCCCTGGATGCAACACCGACCAGTTTCCCAGATCCCTATCAGAACTATCACCTTGGCGACCTCCCAAAGTACCGAACCGTCGCAACCATCCCACCCAGTCAGTAGNGCAACACCGACCAGTTTCCCAGATCCCTATCAGAACTATCACCTTGGCGACCTCCCAAAGTACCGAACCGTCGCAACCATCCCACCCAGTCAGTAGAACAGCATTCTCCGGCCTAGCCCGACGCGGCAATCCCAACTCAGCACAACTGGAAAGTTCCGAGGCATCTCGAAGTACGACTTGCAACCCCTCGCCTTCAGCCTGAGCCCGCACTCCTTGGACAAGGAACCACAGCACGAAAAAGCTTCAAAGGATTCCCCTAATTCCTTCAAGAAATCCCCAAAGCCCTCTAAAACGCCGGCGTCCCTGTAAAACTTCCTGAGGAGTGTCCGAGCTCGACCCCGGAACGCTGCCGTCGTCCTCCCTACCCTCCGTCAACTGAGTAAAGCTAGTCCAGTCTCCAGTACTCAAGCCCTCAACGATAGTCTCAATGTCCCCCTTACACCATCCTGGCAGCAGGACTGTGACCATATCGTCGGCATAAAAACACACCAACGCTTCCTCTCTTGCTTCGTAGACCAAACCTCCCAACCCAGTTACTGCCCTAACCCCAGAAGGAACCCTAGGCTCAACACCAACCGAACCGTTATCCCGCTCACTGCCACTGCTCCTCGGGCTCACAGAGACCACAGACGGTTCTGTGGTTGACTCCCCAGAGTCAACTGACTCTGAAGAAGAAGATTCAAACAGTTCTCTTCCAGCAAGCCCTAGACCCCCCAAAGGAGCTACCAGATCCGGCCTATGATCCCATCTGTTCGTCATCTTCAACATCGGTCCCTTCCGGATTCTGCTCGTCACGTTCAGCAAAAGGAAATTGAAGTTCTCCTCTCTCCATATAAGCCTGAACCGCATCAGCAGTGGTTGGGGTAGGCGCCAGATAGCGGTCTATATATCTTTGTCCCGTTCTTCTTAACCATACCGAGACTGCCATAGTGGTACCACCTCTAAAACCATCCGCAGTAGACCTAAGATAACCCCAAGAACTCACCCTATCTCCTAGAAAGTCAAGGACTAACCAGCCAGTAAGCATGAAGACTCGCCACAGATAATGAAACGCATATCCTGGGGGCCCCTCAACATACGGAAAAACGGGTCCTTCGGAAGAAACCCCTCCTTGGCCTCCCAAGCTTGCGTTCAGTTCAAGTGGCCCTACTACTCGACCGGTCACCATGTACCGATCTACAGCTAGTTGCCATTGAGGTCCTTCAAAGTACCGCGCCCAACAGCTCCTATGCAACACCTCCACTAGAGCCGATGCAACACCATGTCGTAGACCTAGGGACACTACTCGAAGAGCTCTCCAGGTGAACACACATTCACCTAAGGCTCGTAGAAACCCTTCCCCGACTTGCGAAAACAGGGCCAAGAGCAAATGAACTGACCTCCAAGAGCCCACATAAGGAAAGCGAGCTACCACCATGGCATCACCGTAGTAATCCTCATAGCAAGGCTCAGGCCATGGTAATGCAGCCATACTGTGACTAGACGAACTGCCACCCACCTGAACTGTTGATGCCGATACCTCTGATGAAGCTGCCTTCGCAAAGCGGCCCCGAGGAGCAACCTCCGAAAGAACAGGGACTTCCGAACTCCCCCCAACCTGAGCCTGGTCACCTCCTACCAACTCCGCCGAAGTTAACGGACGACCTACCGGACATTGTGGACAACCCTCCAGCTGTTCATCTGAACTCTGACGGCTCTGCTGGGACGAATCCAGCTGTTCATCTGAACTCTGGTGGCTCCAGCTGTTCATCTGAACTCCCATGGCTCTGCTGGGACATGTCTACGTTATCTACACCGCTATTAGTACCTAACTGTGCAGCGTTCAAAACTCCATCACTAGCCTGCCCTTCGAGCCCATGCCTCGGCAAAGCTCCTTCATCCAGCAAGCCAGTTGGATCACTGCGACCATCAGAAGCATACAAACCTTCCTCTGCATCTTGAATGGCTACGGGATCCCCTCTCCGTCCGGAACAGCTCTAAACTGTGCCTGAAAACCAGGATCCTTAGGCATCCCCCTCATCGCTCCAGCATCCCTTACTCGAGACACCAGGGTCATCGCTGCATTGCGATGAAGTCTACCACAACTGACTCACTCTACTCCACTCAGCAGCAGGAGAGCCAATCAAAGCCAAAATGACCCCACCGCACACGGTAAACACCGACGCTAACCCCGCGGCCCCTGAATCCATTACCGGATCCGACGACGAACTTGCCTCATTCCCTCGTGTCATCCAAGANCCAATCAAAGCCAAAATGACCCCACCGCACACGGTAAACACCGACGCTAACCCCGCGGCCCCTGAATCCATTACCGGATCCGACGACGAACTTGCCTCATTCCCTCGTGTCATCCAAGACGGTAAGGGACCATATCGTTGTTGAAAGATTGGCACATCAACCACACCTCCAGCCAGGAGCTGACGCCTAAGTTTCGCACGTTGGAGAAATGTCAACCCAGTTCGCCGCTCCGCTTCTACTAACTTAGCCTGCGCCCGCGCCCACTCTTCAGGTGAGAACTCCGAGGAATCAGACTCCCCCTCGGGATCCTCCCCAGAACAGTCATCAACTCCCCGCGCGATCCCCACAAGCAGAGATTGGTAAACCTAACAGCTCCCCCCGGTTCTCGTCTCCTGAGTCTCCTGATTTTAATGGTGGGGTAATAAGTCGCTCTCCCAGTTCTCCAGACCCCAATGGTGAAGCAAGCCGCTCTCCCATTCGAATCCAGAGCACCCTACCTAAAGCCAACCCTAAGACTAGGCACAGAGTAACCCGGACCAACTGGACCGATCCCCGGTTGCGCCTGCGCACCTGGGAGCGCCGCCAGAAGTGCTAATCCCGCCAACGCTTCTGCTGTAACTGGGACCGAGGCAATGCCTGTTAACGATAATCGACTCAACATACGCGCAGCCTTAACTGTTTCTGAAGCATCTATAAACCCCCTAATATTAATCAACTCCAGCAACTGAAGAATTCGCGCNGGACCGAGGCAATGCCTGTTAACGATAATCGACTCAACATACGCGCAGCCTTAACTGTTTCTGAAGCATCTATAAACCCCCTAATATTAATCAACTCCAGCAACTGAAGAATTCGCGCAGCGATAAAGGCTTTGTACCCAAATCAGCTACCTGATACTCCCCTGGTAAGTGAGCCACTCTTAACAGCCCAGCTAAGATTCTCTCTCTACCGGCAGCTGCTCTCATACGTAAATGGCGGTTTCGCCAACCCGACCCCGCTGCTTCAAAAGAGCGAACTGCTGCAGCGTTATCTCCCATCAACGACAAGGTCGAATCCTCGCACAGCAGCTCATCTATAAGCGGCTGTACTGATTCAGACAACTGAATGCTATGAACCATACTAACTAGCTCACTTTCTGCTGAGCTTAGGGTGGTAAAGGATTGTCGGCAGCTTTCCCACACAATCGGAGATCCTCGCCAGAGGATAACCACACATTGGGTAGAACGTTCACCTCTCCTACGTGGTTTGGAAAGGATCCTATATTACCTTTTGCGGGGTGGAAATAGTGTTGTCAAGTAGAGGACATCGCCTAACACAATTGTCGTACTTGAGAGAGCTTCTGCAAAGATTCCAAGTGGATGCGAAGTCTTCGGTGCCTATGAATAAGTGGGTGGAACCGGAGATTGTGGGTGAGCCGGCGCTGGGTGACGCGCGAGAGGCGCAGGCCATCACTGGTGCGCTACTTTGGATATCGACGAGGTCCTGTCCGGATGTGGCTTTTGCAGTATCAAAGATGGGTCAATGGGCTACCAAAGTGCCGAAGGTCACTATTGATCTGGGACTTCAAGTTTTAGCATATCTTCATTCCACTATGGATCTGGGGCTGGAGTTCTTGCACGACTTGGGCGCATACTTCTCGAATCATGGGAACTTGAATCTTCCACGAACTGATCAGACGATTGAGATCTACTCTGATGCTTCTCATTCACCGGGAGGCGAAGTTTTCCACTTCTCCTGCACCGTATCAATGAATGCCCGACAGAGGTGCTCCTCCGCGAAGAACGCCAAATCGTCCACATTGACTACTAGTAACCCTGTGGTGGTTCCAAGGCCGGTCTCACCTGCACCGCGAAGGAACCAGAGTGATTCGTCAGATTTGGATTGAAAGAACACATACACCTGATCCCCCACCTTCAGCTCGAAATTCCTAAACTCTTGATCCCTATAATTTCCCCAATCCCGAGGAGAAGTGAAAAAACCGTACAGCTCCGTAAGAAACGCCGGTGGCTTTACGATGATGCCTTCATCCCTGCCCTTAACTTCTGCGCGTCTATGGTTATCCCCCTCCAAGTCGCATAGCGAGCTGCGAAAGCCAACGCGATTCGAAGAGTTACGCCTTCCGCTCCCGACGCATACAAAGCTTCCCTAGAGAGTCCCAGCTTGTCAGCCGGTAGATAATTGCCACAGCACACAGCCCTACACCGCCGGCGACCCGTACCCGACTTCCGTGTAAGGACACACTTTCCCGGCAACTGGATTACATTAACACCCTAGTCAATCCATTTATCTACTTGCCCTGTACTAACCCGCACTACAGCCTCGTTCACATCTTCCAAGCTGGTTACCTCTTCTAGAGCTGGCTCCTTCCAGCAGGTGAGTTCCCTTCTTGCTTCAGCTAGCCCTATCGTCCG
>BGNK01005960.1:12987-23272 GCA_003297005.1 Symbiodinium sp. clade A Y106
ACTCTCCTTCCTGCCATCGTAGCCAAGCATCAAGTCCCACATCCTCAACAATCCAACAAGGTACCTCAACTTCCCACTCAGCCAAAGGTCCCTTGGTTTCCTCAAGTCTAGCCACATTCACTGAAGATTCTTTTGGCCCTGGCGAGCCAGACGACATATTTTCTACAGGAAACCCTAACTCAGTTAATTGTTCCGGAGTCGTTCGCTCGTACCCAATGGGCACAAACCCTGCAATTACCCAACGACTCAAACCCGTCCAATCTTCAGCTGAATGCCAGCGGTTTCCAGATAAAACACAAGCACTGTTGACCAATGTCATGAACTTTGCCTGCTCGAACTTCCCCGCTAGGAAGAATCTTACAAACCGGTCCCTTATCATTCTCATCTTCGACCCATAACCCTCCACCTTTAAAAGATCCCACACCGCGGACAACCACAGGAAACTCAGAGGCATTACGGAGATCCCGATGAAGAGGGGCCTTAGTGTTATGCGACACATACAAACTTGTCCAAACATGACCAGGTGCCTGTTCCCTCAAGAACTGATTCAGATAACGGATCACTAGTGGAAACTGTTCGGAAGCCTTAGAGATACCATGAAAACCCCCAAAGCTATACAACCCACAAACTACTGCTCCGCCCTTCCTACCCATGATAGACCTAGTAGCAGTCGGTAGATTGCCTAACCCTCGGGTCAAAACCTCATAGCACTCCTCCGAAGTCCACATCCCTTCATTCATCAAGGTCTGCATCACCTCAGGGGCCGAAAGGGCCTCAACAAGCACCGATCCCTCTAAGAAGTCATCTTCAGCCTTGCCTTGACAAAACCCATCCTCCCGAAGAGGTTCCTCACCCTCGACAAATTTAGCACCCTCTGCCCAGGTCGAGGCATCTTCAACTTCCACATTAACCAGCTTCCCATCATCCTCCACCCCAGAACATGCGAAAAAACGAATCGAAGAGGAGGACTCCCCCCCCAGGTGAACACCTGGCAAGCTGATTTTCTTCAGAATCATGATACGTCCAGGCCGCAGCTGCAACCTTTACCGCAAAATGGGAGCGCTTGCCCGTCAAACGAAACTTTGGACGGCGCGCCACACCTGTATCCTCACCCCTTAAAGGATAAACCGTATTAGTTAGGAGAACCTTACGGGAACCCACATCTTCAACTAAAACTAAATGACCACCCGGAGTGTGAGGCGCGACGCCCAGGTAAATTCCCGACAATGTACGCGATTGCCACTGTGCCTCAAACCCCGTCTTAAACCTTTTCCTGGCTTCAACCCTGACCCCGAACGGCAAAAGAGATACCTGTGGAACCCCTAGAGCTTCAGCGAACATTGCCCAACTCCGCTCCGAGGCATGGCAAAAAGCGAGGGGCCAGTAGCCCACCTCCAACTTTGCAAGACCCAACAGCTTGCGGACTAGTCCCTTAAGGTTTTGCACCCCTAACTCCGCCCTATTTCCGGAGATAGCTGGCATGTATGCCTTTAGCCCTAAGCCACCCTATCAACCCCGCAGACCTCAACTCTTTAGACCGGTCGGAATGATAGCGGTTGACGGGGTAGCCGTATGCCTCTAAACGGTTAATGATACACTGAACCTGCGAAAGAACCTCTCTACCCTTTTTGGTCCTCAAGGGTGTCCCCATGAACAGAGTGCGGAACTTAAGCCCTTTAGCAGATGCAATCTCCACACTGGAATCATCAGGCTTAGAAGGATCAGGATCTTCATCCTCAGGTCTCTTTTCCCGAACCCTTACTCTAACGGCCTTGGCGCCNTTTAGCAGATGCAATCTCCACACTGGAATCATCAGGCTTAGAAGGATCAGGATCTTCATCCTCAGGTCTCTTTTCCCGAACCCTTACTCTAACGGCCTTGGCGCCACTACCACCCTCTCTATCATCCTCAGAAGAATTCCACAACTCCGGGAAGAGGTCCCCTTCAACCTCACATGCCCCCAGCCTTCTGTGGTTTCACTGGATTCTAATAAAGGTACCCCCTTAGGAGCTCCATCCCCCGGGACCTCCGGATGATACTCACAAGGGACAGTATAGGCACATGCCAGAAAATACCTGTAACCCGCCCCTTTATCACGTCCTGAAACCTCCGGATTAAAGGCCTCACGGGGCACAACGCTGAATGGACCCCAGGGAACCCACTACGCCAGTGCGACCTTTGCCTGCCTTGGGCCCGGATACACACCGGGCAGCCTTTAAGGTAGGGAATATGATCATTCGAAACATGCTTAGCATAAGCCTCATCCGAAACCACCTTAGCCAGCCAAGCCTTCCTTTCAGACACCTCTTCCGACCGGCAACCTAAGGCACACCAGCTACACCATGCCCCCTGAACAACCCGAAGTAAACCCCCAGCCCAACCTTCAGTTGAGCCGGCTTGATTTCGGGGTCTCTCTGGGCGCGTCAGCTCCCAGATTGCTTTAGCAGTGGACCCCATCCTTATCGCATGAGTTGCTTCATAGAGGAACCAAGACGAGGTGAGGAGCTCCGAAGCTCCAGTGTAATTGGCCCCAAAACAGGCCGAATCGAAACTCGCGCGGTTCAAACTGTAAGCATGTGAGAAGGCTTC
Organism: Symbiodinium sp. clade A Y106; assembly: GCA_003297005.1. Classification (NCBI taxonomy): domain Eukaryota; class Dinophyceae; order Suessiales; family Symbiodiniaceae; genus Symbiodinium; species Symbiodinium sp. clade A. Next base: position 15,577 of record BGNK01005960.1, read on the forward strand.
CATTGATGTAGGATCCCACCCTTGTTTGAGGCCTCCCTCTAAAACTCCACTTCGAGGATCACCCGGTAGGCCACATGCCAAGAATACTAGGCTCCTATCCACCCCGGACTTATCACTCCTAGATGGGATCCCGGAAGGAGCCGGTGCCTGATGTCCACGGCCTTTTCCTTCAAGACCTTGAGAGTCCTTCTCAAACCCCTTAAGCAAGGCCTGCTCCCCCGTATCCAAGTCCCTCCTGGCCTGAGCAACCGAAAACAACAAGAACAACCTGAAGATATCAGCCGAGCCCTGTACCAGAACCCGCCAATCATCACCTTTCCTTTCAAAACCCCGCTCCGAAGTCGAAACCGAGATCACCTTTCCCAACCCTTTCCAAGTCCGCTGGCCAGGTGAGATAACCACCAAGGGGGAGCCAGGAGAGGCTCTACTCATGGATCTTCGGAACCGTGGGTTCCACGGCAAATCCGTCCAATCTACCATCGATCCATTCAAAGCCTGCACGCAAACACGAGCTAGCACCCCTATCGGTACCCCCGGAAACATTCCCCTCATGAAGACCAGCTGATCCACGTCTGTAAGGCCCTCCCCTCGAAGCGCTAGCCTATCTCTTAACCAAACCCTCGCTTGCGACGGTGTCATGGCTACCTGTAGATCGGTTGCCTCTGCCTTACTGAGGACCGGNGCTAGCCTATCTCTTAACCAAACCCTCGCTTGCGACGGTGTCATGGCTACCTGTAGATCGGTTGCCTCTGCCTTACTGAGGACCGGGGTCCCATTCCGGCGCTCCTCGTATTCCCTCAAGTCCTACTTCTCTTGATCAAAGGACACCCCTTAACAACGGTCACCTCCAGAACACCGTTCTTGGGATGCCTTATCCTACAACCGCGGAGGCCGGATAACAGTTCCTCCCGGTGACACCGGGTATCCACTAGCATCAAAACCGCCCTGCCCTCCAGTAAAAGAGCGCGGCGTATGGAAACCACCCTGAAGCCCCAGCCCCGAAGCCGCTAAATTAGCCTGGGCCCGTAAATTGCCTAGCCCAGACCGCAATCCCGAAGTAACTTGCCCTGACGAGACCGCAAGTCCTGAATTCTCAAAGGCGACCAGATCCAAACACTCAACCCCGCCCATCCCTGCTGGATTAGCCGACGTATTCCGAGTTACATAAACCTGAGGCCTTCTTCCACCGCAAGATGTCGGATGATGATTTAAGACAGCCGCAGTGCCTGTACGAGTCGAGGTGCACAAGGGGCCGATGAAGCTTTTGTCTGAGATCGTGCATGAGGCTCAGAGCCAGAGGCAGCGATTGGTCTCAGAGCCCGGCAATCTCAACGACCATATTCGCAGCCTGAATGAAAGGAGGAGTTTCGTTCAGTCTGAGTTGAGCAAGATTGAGTGTGCACCGGCTGGTCTGGTCGGTCAAGACATGCCCGCCAGCAAGAAGATCAAGTTTCAGTCGCCGAAGCCTGTGCTAAGCCGGTGGGCATCCAAGAACTGCTGCTCTCCCGACACCAGCACACCGTTGTCTGAACCATAACCGACCACTTCGTTCCTTCGGGATAGGAACATTCATGCTACCAGGTGGGAAACCTACAAATCGCCCCAATTCGGGCCAAGCCTGTACAGACTCACCAAAGCGCGGCACACCCTCAGAAGTAAATGAAACAGGAGACATTCCGACTCCAGGTTCCGCTTGAAGCCCGCTATGCCAGGAAGAATGTGAGTGAAACTCAGCTTGCTCCAGCCGTCGCCTTAACACTCTATTCTCCTCAATCACCTGCGATAGCATGGCCTCCACTCGCGAGGACTGGTCGGGAACCAGCTCTCTCTGGTCCTCCACCGAGGGCCCTTTGGCTCGCACCAGTTATCGGCCCAGCAGTTGAGATTGCAGAAGGGTCATCTCCTCCCACCGCGCCTTCGGTGGCAGTCGCCACGTTATCCGTTGCCCTCAGTTCAACAGTAGGCCCGATTCCTGTCCAGACTTGACATCAAGTCCCGAAGCTGCGGCAGGAGCAAAGGGGCCACTCTCTCCCACCGCCATTGCTCCCTGACTCATCCCAAGCCCAGAATCTGTAGCCTCAACGCGGGCCACCCTTGGCCCGACCCCAGAACCGGAAGCTACCTCTTCATGAATCCTCTGACTATGAAAAGGGCTCGCTGTTAGTAGAGGAAGCGGCTCTGCCCCTCCCTGCTCCATGGTTCCTGGAGAAGCTTCCCCAGTGACCGCTAAACTCACGGCTCNGAATCCTCTGACTATGAAAAGGGCTCGCTGTTAGTAGAGGAAGCGGCTCTGCCCCTCCCTGCTCCATGGTTCCTGGAGAAGCTTCCCCAGTGACCGCTAAACTCACGGCTCCTTGGAATGACTGAAGACTGCTGGGTACTCTCGCTCCAACTGTGAGCCCGTAGCCACTGGCTCGCCTTGGTTATTAGCTCCTCTCCTCGAGCGAACCAGAGGGTCCATGGCAACTCTGACTTCCCAAAGTGACCCTTCTTTATACCAAGACGATTGCAGATCGGACCCTAACCCTAGCTAGACCACAGCTATAGTTAAGAGCTTACTTACGGCTGATAACCTACTACCACCAGCAAACACTGCTTGACCGGTTCCTGTTTTTTCAGCAAAACAGCCTCAGCGATCACATCAACCTTACACACGATGCCACAGCATGCTTCACGCCGTAGCTGCTTGTATCATAACCCATTCCCGGCACACATGTCTGATTCTGTGACAGGAAGACAGATCCATGTACGATCGTGTTTGGCCGTCGAACCATTGGTGCTCATGCCCGGGATGCCTCTCTGACTGCAAATCAGGCCAGCAGTTAGTGCCTGAGTATCTGTGCTTCTCATGTGTGATTGCTAGTCAGTGAGGAACATGGCACGGCTGTGAGGCAAGATGCCAGAATGAGCATTCAGAATCAGAAGTAATGCTTGTATTATAGGTCTGCGGTATGGACTGCAAGCCTGATGAGAAAAACCAGTTGCTAGAGTCAGTTTAACCAGTTGTGTCTGTCTGGGACACAGTAACTGGTCGACTGGCTTTGGCGAACACCACCGGTCGGTGGTAGTGGTGCCAAGCTTTTGGAAGCTTTGCTGCTTGTGTGACTTCCTGTTCATCGTGGGTATGTCGTGGCCGATGTCTGTGCTTCCAGCTGTTGGTTTGAGTTGGTTCCCAGCGTGGAGCAGGCGGTGGTCCGTGCCTCTCGTCGCAAAGCTCGCAAGCTTTTTGGATGCATGCTGCTTGAATGTTCGTTGATGTAAATGTCCATGCAGCCTGTCCGTCAGGTTGGGGAACACATTGACCCGTTCATAGCAGGAAGAGAATGCACGAGGAGGCTTTTGACCTGCTGAACTTGGAAGACCGTGTCTGGAGAGTGTTCTGGGTCAACTGCCTGGATGCCCAACTGGCTTTGAAGCATGGCTGCCTGTCTGCAATCGTTTCGACAGTCGCCGGTTGGAAAAGCACGACGATGCGTCAGTTCTCATGTCTGAGGCCTGTACAAGCGTGAGTCCAACGGCACGGGCAAGCAGCGCTTCTTCAGTGAAAGGGTTGTGACTGAGTACACCGTGTGGCCTGGCGGCTGCTTCGAGGTGAAGACATGCCAAGTGCAACTGGTGGTTACACCTCAACTGCCTCAAGTGGAATCTCATGTTTGGGAGTTCTATCGCCTTCAGCTGAATCAGGAGCACTTCCAGGCAGCATCTCAGGTTCTCAAGAACTCGCACCTGCCTCAGACCACGTGGAAGGCTTTCATCAGCGACGTCTGGTTTCCTCAGCCTGAGAAACTCGCCGTGATGCGGTGGGTGCTGACTGACGGGGATGTGAGCCAGGTCCAGGTGCAGCAAAGCAGTGCGCAGCAGATGCCTGATGATTTCGAACATGTCAATCTGCGGGTGTCGCCACTGTCTGCCCTTTGGTAGAAGTAAGTGTCACAGGCTGGAAGTGCTTGAGTCCAAGCATGTCTCTCTCATTCTTTCCGTGTGAAGGACTCCCAGTGTGAGGCAGAATCAATGGTAACAGTCTGAGAAGGTGGGGGCCTGGCTGTTGTTCTTGGTTTTTTGTGTCGTATGTGATTTCGGCGGATGCCTGAGCCGCTCGCCGCTTGGCTGGTACTATGACTCTGTTTTGGTTGATGGTCCCTCTGCCACGTGTCACCATGTCGACGAGTTTGTCATATCAATCCTGCAATGATGAATTTTAAAGGTCGACGAGGATCTGATCTCTGAATCGTTCTGCCTGTGAAACCAGTCCAAGGACTGCTTTGCCTGACAGAGCCAGTAGCTCAAGGCCCCCATCCGTGTGCCTCGTCCTGGCTGAGTGACGATGAGAGGCAGCAGGGCAAGTGTGATGTACCGCTGGAACATGACACTGCTTTGCTGAAAGCAAATCGGTTCTCCAGGTTGGGCAGATGAGTCTGCCTCTGCTACAAATCTGGCATTGTTCACATGGTCTTGGAAAGCTGGATGGGACCTGGGATGCCTGGAACTTTCATGGGAACGAGCAACCCAGGCCCACGACCGTCCCCGTTCTACGTGGTGATCGTGGGTCTAGGTTGCTTGTGACTGTTGTGGGCTGCTGCCTGCACATTCGGCCAAGTGAGACTCTCCCTTGGCCGAATGTGCAGCCAGCACTGGAAGGCTGGATGGGACTTGGATTGCCTGACTGGAAGATAATTCGCTGGATTCCTGAGCNCCAAGTGAGACTCTCCCTTGGCCGAATGTGCAGCCAGCACTGGAAGGCTGGATGGGACTTGGATTGCCTGACTGGAAGATAATTCGCTGGATTCCTGAGCCTGGCTTGGTCTGCTGCCGACACATTCGGCCAAGTGAGACTTTTTTTGGGCCGAACGCCAGCACTGGAAGGCTGGATGGGACCTGGATGGAAGATAATTCGCTGGATGCCTGACGGCTGGATGGGACCTGGATTGCCTGACTGGATGATAATTCGCTGGATGCCTGACTGGAAGGCTGGATGGGACTTGGATTGCCTGACTGGAAGATAACTCGCTGGATGCCTGACTGGAAGGCTGGATGGGACCTGGATTGCTTGACTGGAAGATAATTGGATGCCTGAGCCTGGCATCACTCACCATGTCGACGTGCAGTTTGTCATGGAATGAGCTGGCTTGCTCAGACCTTGCCTTTTGGAGCAGTTTACATGAGCCATGAAAAACTGCTCCAACAGGCAAGGTCTGGATGCCTGAGCCGCTCGCCGCCTGGCTGGTGCTACGACTCTGTCCTGGTTGATTAATGGTCCCTCTGCCACGTGTCACCATGTCGACGAGCAGTTTGTCATATACTAAAGGTCGACGAGGATGTGATCTCTTAATCTTTCTGCCTGTGAAAGCAGTTAATTATCGGCAGTTGCCTGCGAGAGCAAAATCTTCAGACACCTGTTTGATCTCTTAATCTTTCTGCCTGTGAAAGCAGGATTATCGACAGTTGCCTGCGAGAGCAAAATCTTCAGACACCTGTTTGATCTCTTAATCTTTCTGCCTGTGAAAGCAGGTTATCGACGGTTGCCTGCGAGAGCAAAATCTTCAGACACCTGTTTGATAGCTCTATGTCATGTATGATAACTTGGTGAAGAGCGAAAGAGAGGGAAACTTTACAAGCAGATGCTAGTAATACATATATATATATATGGTAACCCCCCCATGAACTACCGACCCTCGTTTTGTATCCTGAATACCGTGTCAAAACAGCTTTTCCGGCAGGTCCGGATTCTGTATCTCTCAAAACCTACCGAAAACAAACCCAGATTTCAAGAGAACGTGTCAGTCAACTCATTCATGTTCGACGTGAGGTCCGCATCCTCTATCTCTTAAGGACTACTGAAATCAATCTAACATTTCAACAAGACGTGTCAGTCAACTCATTCAGGTTCGACGTGATCACACAGTCAACGGCAACACTGTGCCCTCCCAATCAAAAACCAACTTTTCCTAGGGAAAACCAAAAACCAAAAAAACCATCTTTAGAGACACTATGCGGCCAGACGTTTTCCCTAGGAAAAGATGGTTTTGGACAGGAAAACCAACTTTTTCCTAGGAAAAAGATGGTTTTGGACGGGAAAACCAACTTTTTCCTAGGAAAAAATGGTTCTGGACAGGAAAACCAACTTTTTCCTAGGAAAAAGATGGTTTGGGCGTGAAAAACCAACTTTTTCCTAGGAAAAAGATGGCTTTGGGAAGGAAAACCATCTTTTTCCTAGGCAAAACCAAAAAACCAAAAAAACAATCTGTTGAGACACTATGCGGCCAGACACCAAAAAGATGGTTTTTTTGGTTTTCCCTAGGAAAAAGATGGTTTGGGCGTGAAAAACCAACTTTTCCTAGGAGAAAGATGGTTTTGTCGTGAAAAACCATCTTTTTCCAAAAAACAATTTTTTTTTGTCTGGCCGCATAGTGTCTCAAAAGATGGTTTTTTTGGTTTTGCCTAGGAAAAAGTTGGTTTTCCTTCCCAAAACCATCTTTTTCCTTATGAAAAAGTTGGTTTTTCACGCCCAAACCATCTTTTGCCTAGGAAAAGGTTGGTTTTCCTGTCCAAAACCATCTTTTTTAGGGAAAACCAAAAAAACCACATTTTTGGTGTCCGGCCGCATAGTGTCTCAAAAGATTGTTTTTTTGGTTTTGCCTAGGAAAAAGTTGGTTTTCCTTCCCAAAACCATCTTTTTCCAAGGAAAAGGTGGTTGTTTACGCCAAACCAACTTTTTTCCAGAGAAATCTCGGTATTTCACTCCAAGACCAAGCTTTTCCAAGCAAAGAGTGTGCATTTATTTCATGTGTTGTTTGCGCGCGTTACGAATTAGTGCTGTCAATATAAGGTTCCAGTGTCATCACTATTGCGATTCGAGTCCGCTTAGGGTCAGTACTATACAATAGACCGGGTAATAACCAGGACATTATTCGGATCAGTTTTGGGGTCAATAGAAAGCTACCAGGACCCAGGATTTCAGGGTTCTCACAGCTACCACTACGATTTCTTCCAGCTGATTATGGTTCCAAAAAAGAAACATTGGCGTCAGATTATGGGTGGTATAAAGATTACTATATATAGATGACCTTGGGGCTGCTGTTAAGGCGAATATTACGGCCACCTTTAGAGCGAACACAGCAAAGATCGTGGTTTTTAGTGCAGTTCGTTTTGTGTAGTTTAATATTAGCATGAGTATGACGTCTATTGTTGAAGTAACTGTTTGGGCAGTATTTGGCTTACTTGTATGAATATAATAGGAACTTGTATTGGGGATGCCATGGACTTTAAACTTCGGGACTTCGGGGTCTAGAATAGAATGCTCATGTTGCGGATACCGCAGCTACATCTGGATTAATTGACCTGTTGGTGAGGCCACTGGTCTGGGTTTCTGTTCAGGGAAGTATCCNCATCTGGATTAATTGACCTGTTGGTGAGGCCACTGGTCTGGGTTTCTGTTCAGGGAAGTATCCGGTACAGTACGAAGGCTACCAATGGGAACAGCTTATGGGTGATCTTAAGATCGATCTTAAGTTTACGAGTAAAGCGCATTTTGAGTCAGATCCAATACTGGGGTGGTCAAGGGGACTGCAAAATCCTTGCTATCGGGGGGGCCAATCAGGCTGATGTATTTATGTTATTGTCTTAACCTTCAGATCGAAGGTAGTAATATGGGGATGTAGAATGGGGTTATTAGTCGACATAGCATTTTGATCCATAC
>BGNK01005961.1:0-31707 GCA_003297005.1 Symbiodinium sp. clade A Y106
TGGGTGTGTGTGCGTGTGTGTGTGTGTGTGTGCGTGGGTGTGTGTGTGTGTGTGTGTGTGTGTGTGTGTGCGTGCGCGTGCGTGTGCGGGTGTGTGTGTGTGTGTGCATTATTCTTTTCAGTTCGAGTGTGGTTCCCTTTGCCTTATACAGTAAACTAAACAACAAGGCCTTGGGGACACACAGGCACCGGAACCCCTGAAAGCTTCATGCTTACAGATGAGTGGCTGCGAGATGGACGCCTAAGTGTGATCCAGGTGTTGCAAGCTGGTCTTGTATTCGTTTACCGTGCTACCTGCGGCGGGGTCTGCCCGTGCATCTTTCCTGTCAGAGTTGATTCGGTGTCGACAGGGACTCTTGATTTGCTTCCGTCGCGAAGCTCCCAGGGCCGAAGAAGATTGCTGCTCTGATGGTACCGGCATTCGATCCAGCCGGTCGCGATGTTCTATGCTACTGACTTCATGTCAGCTTTTGATGCCAGGTTTCATTGCAGGTCTTGACTTTTTCAGATCCGATGGAACCACCGGCTTTACTATCCGCAGACCATGCTTTTCAGCTCCGAAACAATCCTAGTTGAACTTCAAAATAACGCCATGTCGTGGAACCGTGGTTGGTCCACTGCGTCATGGGGAAGTTCGTCTTGGGACAAGAACAATTCGTCGGGTTGGAACAACAGTCACTGGCAACAGGCAACCAATCATCCGTCCGGAACATCCCCACCTTCGCAACCGTCGGTGCCGAGTGGAACTGTTTCAATCCCGTCGTCGTTTACTCCCGACTGGGAATGTTACGATAGCAATTCCGTGTCGAACAAGAAGTTTTATCGGAATATCCAATCGACACCCTGGTCCACAAAAAGTGGACTAGCTGGGAAGGACATTGCTGGCCTTCGTGTAACTGAGTTGACACGGAAGGGTCTCGACGATTTCAGCCTCCGATGCCTATCCAACGGAGAGTTCCAGAGCATAATTTCCGTGCGATCCATTGTTTGTTTCGAACCTGCTTCGCCACATCAGGCAGGATCGTATTGACTTGGATGCTGTGGCTGCTCATACGCATGGCCCAGCGCCTCCCGACAAACACAAGGAGTCAGCGAGGTTCACGCAACCTCTGCTCGGCGAAGTTGTTTCAACAATCAAATCCCACGCCCCTGCACCGGCGGCGTCGAGCTCCCAGAGTCCTGAAAGTGCAGAGCTGGCAAAAGCCAAGAGGAAGCTGCAGGAAGCTGGAATTGCTTTAACTCCTGAGAAAAAGCCAAGAGCAGCTCAGAACAGCCCGAGCTCCACTGGCCCATCTTTGCCAACCAAGGGAACAAAAACTCCCGCTGAAGAAATTTTGGAGAAGGAGCTGACCACTCCACCATCTTCGGTTCCCGGCTCCACCAGCAATGAAGCAGTGGAGAAATGGCTCAAGAAACATCAGAGCCAATTTCGTGGCAAAGCCAGCGCTTTTAAGAAGCACGTTGCAGATATATGCTCTGCGTTTCAGGCTTCTGAAGCCACCAAGCAAGACCTGGCCGAAACGGCAGCCAGCCCGTTGCAGTTCGTAAGCAACTTGCTTCGGCTGTGTGCATTTTGGGAAATGCTGCAGTTTTCATGCTGGAGCATGGAGATGGGATACCCAAGATCCCGCTGATCTGGGTGCACACCTTGATGTCGTTGGCGTTGCTGTTTCATTTTGGAACACCCAGATCCCTCCATCAAGTGGACAGTCATCGGTCCAGAATTTTACACAAGCTTCGACAGTTCGGAGTGCATCCTGATACGTTGCACTATTCATCGTTTGAGGAACCAAACACAGTTTACCGCATTTTCAAGTTGATTTCGATTTCAGCCGTCTTCGGACCGGCTATCGTCAGCCACCGTCGCTGCTCTATGTGGGAAGCACTGCAGTCGGTGCAGCCAGGCGACATTTGAATCGCATGGCAGTGTACAGAAGACTCAAAAAGACTGAGTTCGTGGGTGCTGAACTATTCGCTGAGATACTGGGCATCTCACGACAACCTTTTTCCATTCGCTCTGGCGCCACTGCGGTCGCATGAGAACTATCAGTTGGCATGGGTCACCGAGCATGAACTCATTGCTCAGTGGCAAACACTTTTCGAGCCATGGCTCTCATCAAGAAAACAGCCTTGGGCTTCAGCATTTCCTCCTGGCACCTTCGGTCTTCGGTTGTGGCGTAAATTGCACAAACGGATGCATCGTCGCAACCAGAGATTCTTCATCAAGAATTCTCGGGAATTAGCATGGGGATTACTTTTCAAGCTTGGATCTCGTGCACGAGCAGCTTTTGATACTTCGAAGCTTCTCAGGTCCAGGCAGACAGCTGATGAGGAAGTGTATGCCCTCATCAAGCTCAGTAGCAGCAGCAACATAGAGAATCCCCACCGCAACCGAGTCCAAGGGTTGCTCAAGAGTGTTGTCAAGTTTCGCACCAAGATGCACTGGCCTGAAACATCCCGGCCCCTGGGTGTTCTGCCATTGCGCCACCCACAATTCACCTCGCAGTGTGAGAGGTGGCTGCGAAACATTATCATTCAGTACAAATATTTGTTCCTTCCTTTCATGTTCCCAAGAACAGCCTCAGAGAGGTTCCATATCCAAGCATCAAGAAGTTTCTTCACGACTTCCAGTCTTGGGAAGAAACCACGTGGGCCCAGCCTTCAAGCTGGATTCAGTCCCATGTCCGTGTGCTAAGTATCGGAACAAGCTGCCTGACCCATGCTTTTCTTCAGGCCATGTGGCTGCCGGCCTCGAAGAATTCGAAGCCATGGTACCCGGATGTGGCAGTATCACTTCGGCCAGTGCTGCCAGCACGTTTTTCCCAGGCCGTGCTCACTGGATGACCANCAGGCCATGTGGCTGCCGGCCTCGAAGAATTCGAAGCCATGGTACCCGGATGTGGCAGTATCACTTCGGCCAGTGCTGCCAGCACGTTTTTCCCAGGCCGTGCTCACTGGATGACCAAGCCCAGAGCTCTGTTTGATCAGTGGCTCAAGAGACACAGGCTTCCAGCCACTCTACATCCGATGTTTCAAGAGTCTTGTGAAGAACAGTGGCAACAGCATGTAACCATGCTGGAGCAGTCTCCCAGATTGAACTGGGCGATGTTACAGAAGTCAAGTCTACTTTACACAAAGACTTGGTCCTCTACAAAGAGGATCATCATCCCAATCATATTGTGTGCTTCAGTCCTCGGTTTTTCCTTCGTGGGCTTTGTAACACTGGGATGATCCTTCTGTCTTCCAGAGCCTGGATGGCTCGCCAGAAGAAAGGCGGCAGAAAATGCTGGATGAAATCCCAGCACATCTCCCCAGACGGTATTCCTGGAGTTTCTGCAAATCAGCCTCGCTGCCAAGAGGCACAGTTTTTCTGAAACGCAAGAAACAGTTCGCCAAAGGACGGACTATCATTTCTTATGCACAATCTTTATGCAGCAAACTGTTGGAGATGGCATCCATTGTTTTGACCNAGTTTTTCTGAAACGCAAGAAACAGTTCGCCAAAGGACGGACTATCATTTCTTATGCACAATCTTTATGCAGCAAACTGTTGGAGATGGCATCCATTGTTTTGACCGTGATGGCAAAAACACTGTACTCCGACAGCCCAGGTATGCAAAGCATGCCTCAACTGTGGAAATCCCTCCACAGGCACTGGGCAAGATCCAGTGAGGAAGACGATGTCGAATGGAATGACGACCTCGTCGGATTTTTCAACGCAGTGCCCCGCAAGGATATCTTGGGATCGGTACACGCCATTGTTCGCGAGTATGAGAAGCTTACAGGCTGCTCAGTCTTGTTGTCCAAGACAGGACACCTGGGTAATCCCCGGGGAAGAACAAAGTCCAGCCTGAAGCGCTGCTGGATCAGTGACACCCCAGACATAGTCGAACTGTCATTCAAGACAGGGGTGTTCACGGCGGCCGGGAAATGTCGGCTGCAGGTCGAAGGCACCTGCATTGGCAACCAAATTTCTCCTATCCTTTCAGGCCTGCCGGTATTAATGGCGGAACGACAATTCCTTTTGTCTCTGCCAACTACTTTGTCCTCGTCTTTTCTGTTTCTAAGATATGTGGACAACCGGCTTTTGTTAGGGCCGTCAGCCACTTTGCAATCTGAGCAGTTGAAAGCATTCTGTGATCCCCATTTTTTCGATGGGATCTTGCTTGAGACGGTTTCAGATCCCCAATGGCTGAGTTTTACCATTGATGCCAAAGCCCGGACAGCAACCTTCAACCTTCCAGAGAAGCCCTGGCAGATTCGTTCGCCGGCAAGCGCAGGATCCTGGAAGTTAGCAGCATCCGGCTATTTCTCCCGAGCATCGTTGATTCGCCAGTACGCCTGGCCTCCTGAGGCAATCCCAGGACAACTTCGAAGACTTAAGCAGCTTTATGTACAGGCAGGATGTCCTGCGGATGCTTTGCAATGAAGCTAAGAAGAATTGGATCTGATTAAATGCCGCGTCTGAACTGTTGTAACAGCATTCGGTCAGGGTCACATTTTTCAAGTGTGTTTGGGCAGATCAGCTATCAAGCCTTTGGGTAGTTGATACGTCCCCCAACTTTGCTGTTGAGCCATGGCCCAGCAGTATCATTTTCATTTCTATGGGGGACCTCCGGGGTCCCTACCAGCAACAGGCCCTCGACCCCCGGTGACCGTGATTTCTACTCCCGGGGATGCGAGGTCTACAAGATCGCGATCGGTGCATCCTCCGCCCCGTGCACCACTGCCGAGTCAAAATTGGCCCCGCGCAGCAGGCTTTTCCGAGCGGATTCAGAGCAGGTCGATCAACCTGCTCGGGAAAGACCGCCCTCACATCAGGAACGGCCACCAAGCAGGTCCCGGCGCCGCAGACGCCGAGCATTGGTCCGAGTATTGGACCAACGGAGCGACCTGCTTCCCATTTTCGTAGCTCGGATATGCGCCCGGAGAGGCCTCCAGGACATTGGCAGCCTCGTGCTTTTTCAGCTCCGAGCCAAAGGCCGGCTCTGCCTCGTCCTCGTCCTCCGCCTGCTAAATCCCAGGCTGAGGGCCCTCTAGAACGAGCTGCTGAAATGTTTAGAAATCCTGCCTCGACATCAGGCAGCAGCAAGCCCGCTGCACCTTCCAGTGCTTCGGTTGCCGATCTTCAAAGGACCACGGCTCCCAAGACACCACCAAAACATCCGGGCCCCCAAAGCGTTCAGAAAGCCTAGTTCCGACTATTTCAGTCGATGACGAGCAGATGTTTCAAGCAACACAACGGAGCAGCTATGAACAGCTGCGAGATCAGATTTCACATCGAGCCAAAGGCCGTAGTGCTGTAGATTTCTACGAAGAGGGCACGACCGCTCTTCTCTCGTACATGTTTTTTGCGGCACATTATCATGAGAATTTTTTAACAACTGAAAACATGCATCAGTGGCCCATTATCCCGCATAGCAATATGCGCCATTATACTGATCGCATTGTGTTTTCCTGGCAATTTTCGTTGCCGGTGTAAAAAATCCTCAGAGATGATGTCGAGGAAGTTTTTTCGATTCCTGCTGACCCGTTTTGGCCCAGCGCGTCGTCCTTTTCTGCCGGTTATTCCTATCGGCCAATCACGCTGGCAAGCTCTGTTATCGCGAGCACGATAAATTTTCCAACACGATGCCACCAAAGCATTTGCGGTGCCTCAAGAGGCAATGCATGTGTGGGAACTGCCCGCTGAACACATGCCAGGACCTGAATCTCAGGCCAACTGCTTTTACTGTTGGGGTCATGGGACCACGGCCGAAGGATCTTGACAATAGGCAGAGTTCTCAGATCCAGCGCCGAGGCTGTACAGGTAGCCCCGCACGATGACGCTTTTCGTTCTACGGAAAGGCCACACTGGACATCATTATCAGCCGTCCATGCTGGATTTCATTTCCAAGCTCCATCATGGCACGAAAAACAGTGCAGGAGTAGTGGTGGGAGGTTTCATGGGCACCCCCCACCACAAAAGTAAATCATCCAGCACGGTCCATGAAGGGCCATCTGTGCAAATTTTATGCACTAGTCCACTCACCTTCGGGTGACAAACGGTTGGCTTTTCGAGAGGCCGCCGGCCGCATCGATCGAATTTGGGTCCTGTCCAGCACCCACAGTGCTCAGTTACCTACGAGCAGCTCCAGCGACTCCCAGGCCCGCAAAGCTGTCACCTTTGAGACCGGGGATGGCAATGATTGGGGAGTCAGTTGGCCAGGCATCGAAGATGCCATCCGCAAGCCAAAAGCACTGGGCCCTTCGGAAGTGAAGAGGGAAGTCTAGGCTCTTTCGGCTTTGTAATTCAATGGTATCGCCACAGCACCCTGTGATAAAAATCGCAGAGTATGCTTTTCTTAGATTTCGTGTGCTCGATAAGCATGCTCGGCAAGCTGAACCCTCTTGTTCAAGCTCCAAGTTTTTCTTGCCATGTGCATGCCATGGTGAAATCCAGTACCAGTTCATCTACTTCCAAGAGTACGAGTTCCTCTTCGAACTCCTCATCTTCGAACTCTTCATCTTCCTGCTCTGAAGTCAAAAAGCCGACAGCCAGAGCAACAGTTGTAGTTCCGTCTTCATTGTCGCGATGTCACAACTCTCGAGTGATCACTGCCACTGAGTACGATCCTCGTGATGGAACCTGGGTGTACAGCACCACAGACAAAGCTGTACACAATCGAACCAAGGCAAAATCTGCCTTACTCCAGAATCGGAACAAGTTTCGACACTTTTGCTGTAAATTGCCTCATGGCGAGTTATGTCACGAGCATCAAAGATCTCGTCGTGCTGGGCTTATGTTAGATGTTATTCAAATATTAAAACTCTACCAAAATCCGGCCGTAGTAACAAGAAGTTTCACCAAATCCTTGACAACATATTGTCGCACACATGAACAAAGTTCCGTGCGAGATTCCGAATGTTGTTGGCTTGCATGCACATGTTCATTTTCTCAGCAACTTCTTTTTCAGTGCAGCTCTCTTTCAGTCAGTTTGCCTATGGAAGTTGTGTGATCTCGCCATGAAGCGAGATGCAGCTCAGATTTCGTTACCTGCTGATGGCGACCAAGCAGATGCTCGCCAACATAAGCATCAACCTCCACCAGAAAAGACTCGAAGCTTCTGGGTGGAGAATCTCCCGCCGAACGGACTCGGACATGGTATTACATCAGCGTGTTTCAACCTACCTGCTGATGGAATTGTGGATGATTTAAAACAAATCATCTGTCAAGAGTTGAGCCATCCACGCTTTTACTTAGAAAAGCGAGCTTTTCGACTCAAGCTGAATGGAAACCACCAGCCATTGGCCATATATCAAGCTCAGCACCATCGACAATACGACAACGTTGACATTTGAATGGGCAGAGCCATTTTTGGACGAGAATCGTCCTAGCCTAGGGTACAGGCCGTAGTATGTAATGCCATTTTGGCTTCTTGTGTGTGTGGACCTCTGTTACCAAGAGGACACAGGATTTTGCAACAATGTAGCACATCAGCTGATCGATCGTGCGAAAGTATCGAGGATGTTTTCGTGCATGCTTGCAGGGGGGCCAGGCCTTCAGTTGCGAACCTGGTCCAACGAAGCTAAGCAACTGAAGGGGAAGCCTTGAGAGACGTCTCAGGGTGTACCTGCAAGTGAGATGGCAACCAGGCTAAGCCAAGAAACCTGGCATGTCGATCATTATTCTTTTCAGTTCGAGTGTGGTTACCTTTGCCTTGTACAGTAAACTACACAACAAAGCCTTGCGGCCAGACAGGTACCGGAACCCCTGAAAGCTTCATGCTTTCATGATACATCAAGCAGTGCTTGATAATCAGCAGGTGTGTGTCTCTGTGTATGTGTCTCTGTGTGTGTGTGTGTCTGTTTGTCGCGTCGTGGTTGTATGATGAAAGAAAGAAAGGACCTGCTCCGGCTGCATGTAGGGGAAGAACTTCACAGGTCCGAGCTTCTTCCTTGCGACTGTGCCAAAGCGTGGAGATGCCGGAAATTGACAGCCGAGGCCGCGTCATGAGCAGTAAACACTCATCACCTCTCTTTGCACAAGGCAATGAGAATCCCCAACCCTTCAAGGAAGACATAGGAAGACACTTGCGACCTTCAAGGCTTTGCAATTTTGGAAGGCCCCGACTGGAGAAGCGGGCCCTGCAAACCTTCACATTCCAAATGTCCGTCAGCCTGTCGGTGAGAAATGGCGAGAACTGCAAGATTTGAACGGAATCAAGAAACAGAAACTCAACGGATCGTAAACAAATTCTGCACAAAAGCCGCATCGATATGTAAACTTCTATACGCCTAATCAACGCTCAATGCAGCACGTGGGATATCGTTTTCTTGTACGAACGGGCCCGGGACCCGGGTCAGGGGTCCGGTGAGGCTCGGCAGAGAAGCGAAAAGGCAGCTCCGCTCCAAGCTGCCATTCTTTGAGGACTCTTCTTTCCAAACGCGAAACTCGCGGACATGGTCCATGCGATACATATGGCCACCTGCAGTGCCCTGTAGTTGTCTTGTCTGTTCCTATCCTTCTCATGCTTCCGACATTTATCCCGTTGATGCCATCTTCTTCCAAGCTCTGTGCCACGAAGCTGTCTCTACCGGGTCCTTTTTCGACCTGCTTCCTCGCCTTGCTCGGCTGTTTCATTCGGGACGGAAATACTTCTTGCCAATCAAGAGAAGCTGTGCGTTTCCATGGGAACCAAAAAGTGCATCACGGCAGGAACTGGCTCCAAGCTGAACTGCAAAGCTGGATGATGTGGCCTGAAGTAGAACACATGGAAGACATGCATCCTCACCTGACCCAGCCAGCAAGCTTGTGATGGCTGTCCCGCGCCCACTGAACACAGTCGGGCCTCTGCATCATATATCACTCCCAACAGCCTGTAGGTGATCTTCGGTTACTTCATACCTTACCTCCTCGAACAGCTGAGCTAGGCCACGAGCCGACGCAGTTGCGATGATGCGAGGTATATGTACGGGGAGACGGCACGAAGTGCCTCAAACCTTGCAGCCGATCTTACAAGGCCGAGTTCCTAGCCCGCTAATGAAGAGCTTCCGGACTTGAGCTTTGCCCCTCACTGTTGAGATGCTCGACACTTTGCTGTGAGCCTTCGCATAATCGAGAGCTGTAAAGAAGTTCCAGCAAGCACCTGCGAAGACACTTGAGTGCAGCGCAGGTGTGTGAAGAACTCCTCAAAAATCGGGTCAGCCAATTCAACAGTACCTGCAGGCTCTGGCAGGAATCAAACTGCGAGGAATGTGTTGCCAGGCCTGCAGCCGTCCGCGGCCCACCAGCGAAATCAAACCTTGACGGCGAAACAACGGCGGATTTGAGCCCAAGAGGGCACATGCAAAGGCTGAGGGTGCAAACTCCAGCTTCCCACTCCTGGTCTTCGGCACAGACAGTCTGTCATCGCTCTCTACTTACATACGTTGCACGCACGTCTGAGACTCCCGCAAAGGAAGTTCCCAGTCCATGATGGAACGGAAGAGAGGCCTTCGGCCCTCATAACGCTCGTTGCGCACCTGTACCGCGTCACGCAAGCGCCTGAGAAATTACCGACGAGACCCCTGCCTGGGACTGGTTACCACGCTGCGAGGTATCGAAGAAGCCACGACCTGGGAGGCACTGGGAGGAAAGAAAGCGGCAGGAAGCGGCACAACTGCTCAAACAACGAATCTCGTTGGCAGAAAGGCAGCTGCGAATGGCAGCGCTGGCTTCCCATCTGTCAAGGATGCGCACGCACTCGGCCTCAGGCTGTGAGACTGTTGACACAGCACCGCAAAGGAAACACTGCAATCTTGGAGACTTCCTACTGTCTGTTGAATCGTTTGAGTATGACTCCGGAAGAGCAAATTATCTCTTGAAATGATCCCGCGACAAACCCTTTCGCTTGGCGCTCGGTTGAGGGACTGGCAACATGGAAGTCACAAGGCTCTTCTAGGAGAAGCGTGTAGTGCATCGACGGATTGCTTGGAGTGAAGGTCAGCGAGAGCATCCTCGGCAACTTCAAGTCTTCCACATGAATAGCCAAGAATCTTTGCGGAAAACAAACATATGCAAACACACCGCACCCTCAACATTCTGAAACCAACTGGGCAACTCCTCATGAAATGCACCTTCTCGCTTTCTGATCAACAGAACATATCTAATCTCCGTAGAGGCACGCTCGACGCAGTATCTGCCTGTACTGTGCCTGCGCAGACACTCCGTGAAAGTCCAACGCAAGGGTTGCCAACTGTGAAAAAGCCTGAGTGCTCGCGAGCCGCAAGCACAAGTGTCCTGGCATCAGACAAGGCAAACCCCCATACGCAACCTAGCATTTATCAAGCGTGGCTTGAGAACGGCCGACACTTCCGCCAGAGCACGCATGCAGCAACCTCGCCAGTCGGAGAGTTGCTCAAAGAGCAGCAGAGACGCATGCACAAACACAGAGAGAGAGAGAGGGAGAATGGCACGTCGTCTTCATGCTGCCTATGCAGTATTTCCATACATATTGGCTTCTGTTCCGACGGAGGGTGCACGGCACGGGTGCGCGTTGGGCAAGCATTCAACATGACGGGGCTGCGCAGGCCGATGGCGACTGTGCATCTTGAGAGAGCCTGTTGTGTAAAGCCTGATATGTCCTGACTTTGCACGGTTGGGCGCCGGCCAAAGGTGTCTTCAGGTGCTAAAAGCTATACGCATTCGAGTATACGTGCATGTTAATTCAAGCATCAGGTCTGGTGATGTTGCTTTCATTCTGCGAGGTTTCGGCAAGAAGCCGCTAAGCGGTACACGCTTTGAGGATGCATGCTCAGTGAGCAACGCGCACTTTTCGGCAAGCTGCAAAGCAGTTGCACCTGGCTGAGGTTGCGTAGTGCATATGCAATTATCATGATGGCTCGATCGTGAGGGAATGATTCGCAGCAGAAAACTGGACTGGGTGGATGCCTGCTGGTACTTGTTGCTGAGCCATGTTGTGCACTGCTGTGCGAAACCCATCGAAAAGCTGAACATCTAGAAGCGGCTGCTTTCCGAACAGTTGCGTTCATGCTCGGTCGCTGGACCGCCTCGGAGTGGGCTGTTGCGCAGGAAGGCTTCGCCGCCCTCTTACGCGCCGCACAAAACAAAGGGTGAAGAGTTACATTACCGACAGGAATTGCCCGTTTGTCGGAGCCAGGCATGCAGATTTTGGGAAGCTGGTTCACATGCAGGTGCTTGCTTAAGCTTCGGCTGGAAAACTGCCTGTGTGTGTGTGTGTGTGTGGGGGGGGGGGGGGGGNGGGGGGGGGGGGGCGGTTCTGCGGTTCTACTGTTCTTTGGGATTCAGTTCCTGCTTGACTTTCTTGTCAATTTGATTGGGGGTGGCAGATGTGACAGCAACACCTAGACCTAGGTTCTCATCGACGGCAAGAACTCACGAGTCAGGACGACAAAAAGCTTGCGGACACAGCCCCGGCCTTTGGATGATCGTCGGAATCATCATGGATTTACCGAGCTTGCCTCGGGCCCAAAGCATTCAGTGCTGAGCTGGCATGGCCTCGTCCCGTACCAGGTCATTCGCAAAGCATCTCAATGTGGGAATACTCGACCACGAAGTTCTGTCATGGCTGCGAAGCTCAGAGTGTCCAAGGAAGCATTGACACGAGGCATGTGCTGACAAGGCCTTGGCCAGTGCGTCGATTAAAGGGAGCTTGTCCTTTCATTAGCATTGAAACACACATCCAAGCTGCATGTCACAAAGCTGCTTTGTCCTGCAAGGCATCGAAGACGGGGATCAGCAGCCTCGACAAAACTCAGGCAGAAGTCCGCTTCTCTTTGCTCATCTCGCTCTTAGTCTCAGGGGCGGCTGCACGGCTTTGTCAAGGCGCAGCCGGATCTTGCACTGTTCATCCCGCAGCAGCAGCCTCGCAGTTGCTGACAGGGCCCTCGCCATTCCAATTGAAGCCTTCCAAGGCCGGTTGCTCTCACTTCTTTGTGTTCTTCTTCTTCTTTGGCTTCAAACCCGGGCACGTGCTGCTTTGGCCACTCTCCGACAGAAACTCTTTTTAACAAAACCCTGCTTCCGGAAGGCTGAGCTGTGCACGACTCTGCGATGCACTCCATGCTCTCCTGGCTGTAACATGGAAGACCAGACAATGAAAGCAACGGAACAGCCAGGTTCTGACAAGTGACGAGCATTCACGAGGCCCAAACGGCTCCTCGTAGACGTCTGGGCCAGTCGCCTTGGTGGTGCTGAAGACGAAGCTGATGCGGCCTGTGCTGGGAACCTCGAATGTGCCATGCTCGTCCACTGCCTCCGTCAAAGGCGTGCAGCCCTCACTTAGCGCAAGATCTGTGAAGGCCTGCTTCGTACTCAGCCCGAGCATCTTGCACAGCTTCAAAAGAATACGTAGCACTGCACGGCTGTGAGGGAGTCCCATGTTCAGGTCGTACTCCCCTTCGGGATTGCAGAACTGGAAGAAATGTTGCCGAAATGCATCGCCCATGTCAAAAGCCTCTAGGCAATGCAGCTTCTCCAGTTTCGAAACGGCAAAAAGCCGGATCAGGAAATGAGCGCCTGGAGCCCCAAAAGGATTTCGCGACACATCCAGCTCCTTTAGGCACGGATGTGCTGACAGCGCATCCGCGAGGACTAGCGCTGCGTTCAGGTCCAGCCGGTTCATGGACACATCCAGATACGTTAGGCTCCTTGCCTTGCTCAATGACTCCAACATCACGCTGGCACTGGCATCACTCGCTGAAGAGCAGCTCGACATGGAGAAGGACCGCAGCTGCACATGTGGATGCGCCACATTTGTGCCAATTGAAGCGAAAACCTCGTCGCCGAAACTGTTCCAGCTCAAATCAAGTGCCGTCAAGGTGTTACATCCGAACAGGACATCCAGACATTTTTTGATTGCTGGATTGCTTCCCAAACCGGTGTCCGCCAACATCAAGTTTTCCAAATTTGAATGTTCGCCTAAAGCCTTACAAAGTTCAAACTGAGACTTCACCGGCAGGTGAATGCCACTCATGTCCAGAACTTTGAGCGTGCTGAGGCCATGCGGGCTGGCAATGAGACTTACGAGCAGCTCCACGGACGGATGACCAAGTCGTATACACTGACGAAGGCGCAAAGATGCGAGAGTCTTGCAGGCTGGATTTCTCATCATCTTCTGTAAAAGAGGAACCACGGACTTATCAGTGAGCAGAGTGTTGCCACTGAGATCCACTTCCAAAACTTGGGGCACGGTACGAAACATTGCTGCAACAGGGATGAGATCACAGTCAGCCAGCGCCCAGTTCACAGCATTGAGGCTCGGAGACAGCCCTGTGATGAAATCAAGTGGTGATGGCAAGATGCCTCCTCGCTCACATGTGGTCATGTACCTTGTCATCGCTGATTCGGAACCTTTCTTTTGCTTGTCCTTTGCTTCGGCCTTCCAACTTTCCTTAAAGGTCATGGCCATGACCGGGTTTCTGGAGAAAGCATCGCTGCCCGCACTTACAGACTGGAGATCCTTGCCACAGCCTCCATATCGGGTGTGCAGAGAGGGCGCAGATACCGACTTCTCGCCAAGTCCACTCAATTGCACATGCTTGAGTACTTTGCTTGATTTCGAGTTCTTCAATGCCGATGGCAAAGCTGGCTTGATGAGGCTACTGGTGCGCCGCACATCCCACTGATTGCTAGCACTGTCTGACACCTCCTGCCGAAAGCGTTCGGCCAATGTCCAACGTTGTGGCTTGCGCTCACGTGCTCCTCGAACAATCCAAGTGTCGGGTTTTGGGTGCAATGCTTTCGCTTGCGTTTGACCTTTCGAAGAGTCTTGTGCCGAGAGAGGGTCCAAGTTGGTCTTAGACTTCCCGGCTGCGACATCAGCGACATGCCAAAATTTGCACTGGGTCTCCAACAAGGCGGCAGAATTCTTTGTGATATCTTCGGTTACTTGCCCCACTGGAACCTCGCGGGAGGTCTGCGGAGGACGGTAGTTTTCGAAGAAGCGCTTGACCTGCTGCCTCCGATGACTCTTGCTCTGTGCCAGCTCCTCTAATTCTGCCTCCATGTCTCGAGCTCTCGGTGCTAGCAGCAAGCTCATAACACAACGCAGGCACGTGACTCGGTGCCGTGTATTGATAATCTTCTGCACTACCGCAAGCAACCTCACACGTGCCGAGGACTCCTTTCCGTTAAAACACTGCATAGCAATTCCCAAAAGCCCGTCAAAGAGCCGCTCAACTGACGTCGCGAGGCGCCCTTCTGTATCAGGCTGCAGAATTGGAATGGGCTGCCAGATTTCCAGGCTGTCTGCACTCTGCGCCTGAGGACGAGCATGTCGTTCTGATGCTTTCGGCGTTCCTCCATTCATGAATGAGCAAAGTACAAAGCCCAACAATGTCGAAGCTGATGCTGTCTGCGCCTTCCTACAATGCTCTCCAACTCAACCTCCTAGGTGTGGAAAAATGTTGTCTGACTGTCTGACAACTACCAAACTTGTGCTTGTGGCAGCTGGCCAGATCGGGTGCGTCTGCACATGTTCCACAGTCCACACGTCGCACACGCAGAACATTCTGCTTCCTTCTTCCGCCACTCACGTTGAAAGCTCCTCGAAGGAGCACGGCAGTGAAATCCTGGAACACGGCAGGCAACAGGCTGTGCTTAGGTTCCAGTCACTGCAAGTCAAACACTTGAAAACAGTTGGGGAGCACACGCCAGCCTCAGAAAGACCATTGGCATTTCTGAGACGGCCACTGCTGGCTTGCAGAAAGGCACGCGGGCTGCTACTCAAATCGCCTCCGCAGTGGCAAACACCTGCACAACTTCGAGAGCCGGCTCTATTGACCCAAACAGCACAAACCTCGCGCAGGCCTCAGACGTTTACATACCCTCGGGCTCCCTGCAGGCATGCGCATCCTACGCCCGTGCTGCCGGCATCAAAGACCAGCAGCATTGTCCTTCTTCTTTCCTTCGAGAAGATGCTTGCGCCGTTTCCTTCAAGCCTACAACTTTGCTGTGCAGACTGGGCTAGCACAACTTCCTGCTGAGTTGGATGCAGAGAAATCTCTGGATTGAGTGTTGGGTAACACGAGATTTCCGTGAATTATCATCACCGTCTTCGCACAACTTTCCGACATGTCTTCCACTGGGTCAGCACGCCTGCATAGCCGTATAGCTCACACCGAAAACATACACCGCCTTGTCGCAAAATGCTACCATTCCACTCAGACGTGGCTGTTTCCGTTTGCAGTGACGAATGCAAGCACCCCTTCTGTAGAGCCATGACATCGCTGAATGCTTCCAATCCAATGATTGGGTCGAACTGCCACCCTGCTGTGTTCAAACGCCCGAAGATGGGAGCGCGAGTTTAAACATGGAATTCCAGCTCATGCAAACAGCCCCCCATCCTAAACCGTTTAACACCAAGACCAAGACCCAAACCTGCTTTTCATTCTGGAAAGCGTCTCCGTTTTCAATGTACCGCATGGGCAAGACTTGCTTCTGCGCAAGAATTTCCAGAACGGAACGTCACAGCAACTTCAATCTGGAGGAACATTGAAGCCTCTGTGTCACCATCTGCCCTGCTCGACTGGGCAAGGTCTGGCAGCCCGAAAGAACCTGCAGGGACTCCAGAATTTACGACTATGCCTCCAATGCGCTGACTTGAACCTCGTAATACAAATTCATCCGGGATCCTGGCTGTCCACGCCCTGAGTTCCTCCGTCGGTTCCAGCAGCCTTCGTGGAGACAGCAAGCGCCTTCCTAAATTTTTGGAAGCGATACTTTGCCGGTATGCCGGAGGCAAACCAGTGCGTAGGTGGAACATGCATGTGCTCGCGCCTTGCACCTGTACGTCTGGCATGTGTCGCATGTGTAGCACTTGCACGATCGATGTGCTGTGGTCGGCATATCGTGAGATGTGGCTCAAAAGAAAGCATATTTCACGCGGGACTCCACGGACGCGGGTTGCAAGATGATGGCTTTCGGAAATTATTCCGGACCCCCTCCCCCCCCACCCCCTCTTGAAAATCAACGGATCACCAAGCTTTGCTGGCGATCCTTTGATTTTTGTGGCTTTGGAGAGAAATGAGAGAACATCACGGGGATCAGTTGGGCCACGTGCTGCGGAAGTGGCTAGCGAAACCCCTCTCGAGCCGAAAATGGAGGTTTGACAAACCCCCCCCTTTCGAGCCGAGAATTGGGGGTTTGCCAAACCGTGCAAGAATGTCGTACTATATCGCACCATCACACCGACCGTATCCGACCCCCACCAGAATTCAGAAGCAATGGACTTCAGGAACCCGGAAACCGCCAAAAAATGTAGAAAAGCCTGCATTTATGCCCCCCCTCCATCCTACATTTAGTAAGGTAGGGGATGCTCGTGCATGCCGTTCGGGAGGTACGGAGGCGGCGCCGCTTCGTGCAATCCTGTACAATGGAGTGTTGTCCATCCGCATCAACGTGGAGCTGATATTGTCTGCCTGGATCTGCTGCACCGCTGGGATCTACGGATACGCCATCAATCCGATTGAGGCATGCACGCCAAAAGTTGTAAAGGCTATTGCGAGTTGAGTCGGCGAGGCCCGCTAGGTATTCATTGGACAAACACAAACGACAAAGCTTCCCAGGCGAATTCTGCCTCCAAACTATTGAAACCACTCCTTTCTCGCTCTGCTTTGCGTCCATCGTGGCAACTTACGGTCTCCCGATCTAGCCTTCTATTTATTCCTAGTTATGCTTTGGACAATGGCCTTCTTCAAAAAAACAAAAGTTTGTTCACTACGAACCCCATCAGGAGACTGTTCGGAATAAAAGCCTCTTCCTGCCACCGAGCTTTGGACGTAGTGACCTGTCACTACGGGACCGGAGAAACATGTCACAACGGTGGCTGGAGAAGGTTGGTCCTGAAATGAAAACGGACCGGACCGACAGAAGTCCGCCGTGCCCTCCCAAAAGAAGGCATCCCGGTGTGTCTTCGCACGCGTTCTGCGGAATATCAATAATGCTACTTGTGTTGCTGCTCAGCGTGCTGCTCAGCGAAGTGACACGGAATCCAGCCCCTCCACAGCAAGCCCAAGGGAAACTCCTTCCCAAAACGCCGAGTTTGAATCGTGTGTGCTCGAATCTGAATTGGTGCTTGAATGGGCATGATTCAATGCCTAGCGCGCTTGAATCCGGAGTGCTTGATCGGCAGTGCCGATCAAAGAGCCAGTGCTGGAACCGGGCTTTGACTACTTGTCGCCGCATTCTTCAGGCTATCCTCAGGGTTCCTCGACAGCAGTAAATCCGTCCACCAGCCTCTCACGCAAAGCTGGTCCATCAAGGCCGGGGCTGGAGCTTCTGTTCACAGCTTTAGCTCAGAATTGGTGAGGAGCACCGTAAACAAGCATAACGTGAAGTAAAAGAACAGCACTGCACAATACCAATGTACCGTGAGAAACAAGCAGCAAGCGGCAATAACAAAATAGACCGTCCTCATCATCGTCCTTACCGCCACCATCGCCGGATGAGTAAATGTCGCGAATATGCATCGGCACACACCCCAGCTGACATGATTAGAAGCAGGGTTTACATGGTCAAGATCTCCCCTTGCCTTCGAAGAGGCCGCTTGACGTTCTCCGTCGCGGAAGCCAAAAGCGAGTTGTAGCGCAGACGTGCTGACTGGTTACTGGCATGGCAAAAAGCGAAGAATTCAGACAAGCAGTTCCAACTAGAAGAGAACAACACTGATGCAGTGCTAGTGCTGCTAGTCATCTGCTACTCCGGCAGAAGATTGTGAATCAAGCTGGATGGGTGCACTTGGAGACCAGTGCGGCCGTCACGAGCAGCGGCATAACTGGCACCTGTGATCACGGCAATAGGGTGAACTTCTGGGACCCGACCCGGGCAGACGGCCCACCATGAGCAAAGCCAGCATCGCGCAGGTGATCGGCCGACGAAAGCGAAGCCGTCCAGATCTCTCCACCTCACAGGCGGGAGGAGCAGATGCACAAACCACAGCCCGAGAGCACTGAGAATACGACTTCCATTGCACCGCGAACGGCAGTGATGGCACGCCTCTCTAGGTGCAGTCATGGCTGAGACAAAGGGCTACGGCGCACAACGGCGCATGCAAGTTGAGGTGCAAAAGGCTCAGTGCAAAGGACATGACTGGAGGAGAAAGGCCACTGGCCTTATCTCCGGCCGGCTGGATAGATTCCTTGCAGAACAGATCGCAAATTTCACGGCTGCGCTTGTGGCTGTCGATGCCGAGCAGCATGAGCTCAAGTTCTTTCAGCTCACGCAAGACGTTCTCGAGATCCCTGTGATCATGCCAATGCGCTTCTGTTGCATCTTCCAGCATGTGTCCAAGGAGGGTGCTCCAAAGAGTTCGGATGCTTCTCCACGGGCGTCTGACCTTGGAAATCAGAATCTCGTGCTTCTGTAGACGAGCCTCCGCAGGGTTTTTCACCCCCGAGGCCGAAACTGGCCCGCAGCGGTGAGGGCACACTGCTTGCAAAGCGGCTGGTCGTCACAGACTGCAGCCCGTCAATGCATCAACATGAATGATCATGAATGTTTCCTGCAGTGCGTCATCTAAAGCCCGTCAACGGAAACATAGTTCCAGACTCCCTCCAGACTATGCAGAGCCCGCTTACGGGATCCACAACTGTCGGAAATCTGCCGAATCCAAACAAGATGGAGCGAAGGGATAATCAAGACCGAGAGGCAGCACTCTTGGAGGTTTCTTGAAAACGTATGCGATTCCTGAGAGCACAATCGCCCCTTCTTGAAACTAATTATCAAACTTGTTGAGCTCAACACCCGCTCCGGCGCGTCACCTTGGCCCACGAGCACTCTTTGATCTGAATCTGCCGCAAACACAACGCTGCAAGCACAACTAAATGCACAACACACGTAAGTCCAGCACGGTGTCATTGATGTCGAATGTCAAATCATCGACATAGTTTACCTGCTTTGGGACACGCATGTGCATACCATCAGATGCAACCACAACACGCTGGGGACAGCATGGGCCGGCTGTCTGCAAATGGTGCGCACCATCCTCTCTACCAGACAGCTCACGTCCAGGATGCGGTTGGGCCCACCCTGTCTTCGGAGAGGCAAGTTATTATCCCAGCCAGTGCGACAACTCCGGATGAGTTGTGCCTCCCACTGCACCAAGGATCCGTCGAACACCTGCGCTGACGTGACAAGCTCTTGCAAAACACATCAGCAACGCGGCCGCTCATCATGAACCAGCCTTGATGTACTTGTACTGGACGACCTTTTCTTAGTTGCAGTTGCGGAAGAACCGAGCTGCAGTCACTTTCTCGCCTCTGTGACCTGGCTGGGCAATGAAATCTCAGCGGTTCGCCACCTTGGCCAGGCTTCTCCCTCGCATTCCAACTCCCAAGGGTATTGGTTCACATCCCATCCCATTGCCTTTCTTTTGTCTGGGCCCCGGCTCGGAGGTTTGCTGCTTCCAAGGTTTAGGGATGACAAGGCGATACGTTTGTTCATTGCAATCAAAATAAGCTGTTCACCAATTCAGTGAAACAGCCGCCCTCCGTGGTTGTTTTGGTCAGAAACTATCCGTTGATTGATAATTTTCATCATGTGCCGTGTCTGGGGTTTAAGCATCCGTCTTGGAATGTGAAGGAACAACAGGTGCCCTTGTACCGTCTTTAGTCTTTAGCCTTCCGGTCACCATCCAAACCAAAAATCACATGCTTCGCACGAAGCCGAAGTTTACAGTCTGGGATCTGCACGCTGGATAGGTCCGTTCGGATGTCACCAAGGGCAAAGCTCGAGAGGACTCCCTGGCATGCACTTCTATCTCGCCTTGCCCGACAGCCAGATTGCCTGAGGCCCCAACCACGAGCCGAGTTCAGGCAAAGACCCGACTATGCGGACGTCTTCCAAATTCACGGTCGGGCATTTGACCTGTTCCCCAGGAAGGACACAAACCCCTTGTTTCACGTTTGATCAGCTTCAAACTGCATCGACACATCGCATAAGGGGCAGGCTTCAAACACGACCCACACAGGCATCGCGTGCCTGAAGATCCTCGAGCATTCATTGTCGAAATGGGGCTTTTGCTAAAACATACGCCATGCATGCAACATAATTCTTTGCCTCGGTGGCCATCGAATCCACGTGCAGGCAATGTCAAATTTTTATCGCATGTGCGCTGCAATAACCTCGACACGGTATGTTTTCGCAAGCAATGCTATGCCATACGACTCAATGCAATGCGATGAATGCGACAGGATGTCTTGCATCTGTTTCAACGTGCTTAAAATGACTGTAAGCAAACTCGCATCTTGAAGTCGCGAGGTTCCAAACCAAAACCCATAAGACCTTGGACTCGTTTTCATGGCATGCCTACTTTCTCAGAACGCGCTGCAACTTTGGCACCTGGGTCACCTGGGTTGCAGACCGCTACGTAAATGCAGTGAACCAAAAACTAATTTAATGTTTTGTGGCTACATGTGCCTTGCCCTGTCGTGTGCCACGATTCGTGGCATCTTCTCACTCACAAATGCAGAACTTGGCGTTTACGGGGATCAATACAAACAAATCATCAACACTCTGTGGTGAGCAGATCTTCCATTTGCTACGACAGTGGCTTGCTATACAGTGGTAACCTTGTTGTGATTTTGTCAGCTTCATGGGCATAACACCCTCAGAAACATCCGCCAGGGTTTCGATAAAGTACGCCACTGTCCTTTGGCAGGAGATAAGAGACTGGGATGTGTCCGATGTCGGACTAATCAATGTACTTGAATATTGCCGCTGACAGACAGAACATGTGATTTTGACAACATTCGGATCGAAATCTGATGACAAGCTGCAACGCCCACAAAAAACTGTTGAAATTTAGTCCGAACCCTATGCACCATCAAACAGGTCGTTTTCGCAGCAACAACCAGATGACCCTGTTTGAAAACCAAAATGGCTGCGCAAGCTTCTGTCTCCAAACGCATGAACCCATAAATCCTAAACCCAGAAGCCCAGAAACTTTGCCCGCAGAGACCATAAAGAAACCCAAATACCCTAAACCCCCAAACCCTACAATATCCCAAAACCCTGAAACCAGAAACTGTCCAAACCCAGAGCATTGAACCGAACCACTAAACCCAAAGGCGGCAAACCCGAAAACCTTAAACCCAAAAGCCCGCAACGCGGAAAAACACGCAAACGTGAAAACCCCGAAACCCAAAAACTTCGAAAATATTCTCCACTCCTAAACCCGCAAAATCCAAAAAAAGCCTGCAACCCAGAAACCCAAAAACCAAATCCAGAAGCCGGCAACCAGCAAAACCCCGAAACTGCGAGAGACAACGTCCCACAAACCCGAAAGCCTGACCAAAGCTTGCAACAATCAGAAGACAATCCGCAATTCTACTGTGCTTTATTTCATAGAAAAGTTCAATGTCGATCATCTCTTGCTCAGGAGATACGCTTCTGGGGCATCCAAAAGTTTACTCAGGAGATACACTTCTTGAACATCCAAGTGAATGCGGCACATCCGCAACCTGCGGATGGGTGGGTGGGTGTTTCAAAACTTGTGCCCGACCACCTCAGAGCACAAACTACAGCAGCACAAGAAGTCATTTGATGAAACCAACATGTGTGATGCACAAAAGCATGTTATTGGAGATTAAAAACCGAGCAAAGATGTAAAATCGAAAACCTTTTCTGTGAAAAATACAAGCTGCGATGGTGGCTATTTTTGCTGCAAAAAATTTCAATGCTTGAACGCACATCATTCACATGCAATCCAACTCACGACGCAGTGATTGCAGGTGGCATATGGAGCATCCAAAACCGCAGACCACCTTCATAAACACAGCACAGCAGTCTCTTAGACTTCCAAGAGTGAAAGGTGGATGTCAAGTTGATCCCATGCGCGTACCAGGCCCGAAACGTTTGCCGGAGACACCTGCCCTAGTATGCATTCTGCAAACATTGCAAACTCTGCCCCTCATGGTCTGGGGCAGCAAGAACAGCCCTCGTGCGGTCATGGCATTGCAGATGTGCCCAGGTCCGAGGCTCTCTCGAGAGCGCCTTTCGTTTTCGAGTTTGATGGCCCGAGCCCGCCGGAGTTCCAACCTGGGTTACCTGGGTTCGAACCTCCCCCCCCCGGCCCTTGCTCGGTTGCAAGCGTGCCTCCGCTGCTCAGCGAGTTCGCATCGGTGACTCTGCGATTTGTCTCGGGTTCAACCGAAAGAAATGAATAAGAACGCGTTCGGTAACACACGAGGGAGAAAGCCACACGAAGACCTTTTTTTGGGGAAAGCGAAGAAAACAGAATTAATCATGGAATCATGAACGCCTCCAACCCCTCCGTTCCACATTTCTTGGACAAAAGTCAAAAGTGTTCGCCAACATACAAGCCACAGAAAGACGCTTTAGGGGGCTGAATAGCCAGGAAAATAGAATTGATCAACAAAAACGAAGAAGAACGCGTTCGGTAACACACAAGAAGAAAGCCATTGGAGAACAAGAGCGCTTCCCCACACGAAAAGGAGAAAGCCACACGAACACGCTTTAGGGGGTTAAAAGCGAAGCAAATAGAATGAAGCATAAATGACCTCCAACCCCCTCCGCCCGCTTTTCTTGGATTAAAGTGTTTGCCAACACGCAAGAAGGAGGCGACAAGCCATGAAATACAATTAACTTGAAGGTGTGGACGGCCTTGAAGCTTCAAGCGGGTGAGGCATATGTTTGCAGAAGTACATTTCACGCCCAGCAACGCTGTGCAAGATCCAGAGCTTTCACGGCATTTGGCTTGCACTTTGGGCCGGGGGTGGGGGGGTTCGAACCTGGGTTGAACCCAGGTTCGAACTGTTCTTTTCAGTTTGACGGAGTTAATCCAGGTTCTATCCAGGTTCAACCCAGGTTCGAACTTTCAATAGAGTTGAGTTTGAGTTTCCTGGATCAGATTCAACCCAGGTTCTCGAACAGTTCAATTGAACCTAGGTTGAACCTTCTTGGGTTGAACCTGGGTAAGAACCTGGGTTGAACCTGGGTTGAACTTGCGTTGGAACTTGGGTGAACCTGGGTGAAACTCGGGTTGAACACCTGTCCAGATTGAATTTAGGGAACCTGGTTTAAACCCGGGTTGAACTCGGATTAAACTGGATTCGAGGTTCGATGCAGGTTCTGTCCCTATTAACAACGACAAAGACTCACTCGTAGCTGACCCCAGGTCTTTTTTTGAACCCCAGGAAGATGTTTTTTCCAGGCCTAGGACACAGAAGAAGGCGAGCCGCAAATGAATAAAAACGTTCCACACGCAGAAGGAGAAGCGGTTTGAACGAAGAATCAATCATGAACGCTCCAAGTTCTTTCTTGTTAGTGTTGTGGTCGTAGTAGCAGTAGTAGAAGCAGCAGAAGTAGTCGTAGTAGTAGGTAGCAGTGCTTGCACTTGCACACGCTGCTCCGTCCGAGGGGCAGACGGTCCGGTCCAGGCCGCTACGGCCTTGCGCATCCCACGACCTAACAACTTCTATAAGAACGACTTGTCGTCGAGTTGTAGCAGTAGTAGTAGTAGTAGCAGTAGTCGTGGTAGCAGTGGCAGCAGAAGTAGTAGCGCCTTCAAGTCGAGTTTCGGAGCCCTCAACGCAAAAAACGCCCGGATCATTCTTTAGATTTGTTTATTTTTCGTATTATTTCAAGCTCTTATTGGGTGGGATCAAATTTTTTTTGAAA
The DNA here is from genome assembly GCA_003297005.1 of Symbiodinium sp. clade A Y106. Classification (NCBI taxonomy): domain Eukaryota; class Dinophyceae; order Suessiales; family Symbiodiniaceae; genus Symbiodinium; species Symbiodinium sp. clade A. The sequence goes on from BGNK01005961.1 coordinate 23,640, forward strand.
TAATAAGTACAAAAAAAGTGTATGCGTTGAAACTTGTTGGTTTTGTGCAAATTTTTCGAATTTCTTTGATTTCTTGATCCAGAATAATGCATAAAGTGTTGTTAATGAATTTCAACTTATGTTTCTTCGTACATCTTAGCAAAAAGACCTGCTTTCAAAGAGTAGAACCCGAAACGGGCCTGAAGGGGCTTAAATCTTTAGTCAAAGAAGGGAACGGTTTTGCCCGTCGCCTTCAAGAAGGTGCACTTTTTGGAAAGAGAAGCTTTTTCTGGCGTGGGCCGGCCTCGGTGACAGCGGCTGCTGCGCTCGGTTCCTACAAGAAGAGAAGAGAAGCTAATTAGAGAAAGGTGAAACAGTCGGCGGAAGCCGTTCAGCTAGAAAACTGTACGAAAAGGCACTCACAGGCCCTGTAGTCCGCCGTCGGACTACGCAATGCCTCAGCGAGTGCCGGTAAAAAGGATGCACAAAACACACCCACTCTCACAGGCCCCGCAGACCGTAAAGTTTGGACTGTGCAATGCCGCATAGCATGGGCGGGCGGTACGAGCCCACTATGGCCCTGCAGTCCGTAAGAACTGGACTGCGCAATGGCCGCACAAATGGAGGCAGTGGAGCGTGGCACAGGGGCTCAGGAAAATACGGCCCAGCAACACGTCATCCACAAGTGGCAAGCAGCGCCACAAATCCGCAAACCACAGAATGGGGATTAAAAGGCTCGCTGCAACAAGCTTGTCCAGGCGATGGCAATGTGTTGTAGGTATGGGCCAAAGGCGCCGTCACGGTTGCCGCAACGTGTGCCACAGGTCTCGTGCGTCAGTGCAAGCATCCACAGCCTCCCAATGGAATACCTGGGGTCACCGATGATCAACTGTTCATGCGCAGATTAGCCATCAAGTGTCGATAAGGCAGCTGTGTTCGTGTCGACGATAGGGCTGGACACGACACACGCCTACACAGGCCCCGCAGACCGTAAACTTTGGACTGCGCAATGGCCGCATGGCATGGGCGGGCGGTATACAAGCCCAATATGGCTCTGCGGTCCGTAATACGTGCTTGCCAAGGCCGCATAATGTGGAGGTGATTAGGGCCGACAGGGCGGAGCCTTGGCGCCCAGGCCAGCAATTAATGCGTGCCAGGAAGATGTGATAGCCACTGTTGGTTTCGGTGGCCGTCTCGTGGCCACAGCATTACCATAAGCGGTATAGAGTTGCAGCCGGTATCGCAGGTCGCTCATAGCGTCAGGACAAGGCTTCCAGTGGGATAATGAACCAGCATCCCCCCATCCTTGTGGCCTGGCCAAGTGCATGGCGTGACTAGCGGCTAGCGCTATAGCATCACGCGAGTCCGGTCACAGGGAATATTCAACGTCGATAACAGGGCCCACAGCCTAAGACCAGGGGCTATGGCCATTGCAAAAATGCACACTGCTATGCGCAGGGCACTAGGCCGAGGGCATCGCCTGGCGCCTGTTCGCCTCCACGAAGAGAGCTCGCCTCACGAGGCACATCGCCGCCGAATTCCCGGCGGCAAAATGCGGAGAGGGCACTCCCATGCATGAAAGAAATGACACGCACAGCCTTAGCCGCCGCGCGTTTATTGCCCCCTGTTCCTGGTTCGAACACAAAATCGGTGGCGTGGGAGTGAGCGCGAAGAGTGGGATGCCCATGTCGTCATATTGGCCCACAGTGTCGCACCAACCGATGCTCGCCAGTGTAAGGGATGTATCCAAAGTCTGGTCTGCGCCGATCGCAACCGGGTCGCTATAGCGGCCACGTCGGTAGGTGGACTGATAGAGGCTCGCTCGCTCCTTGGGTAATGAGGCTGCAGCCGCGCACCGTGCTTTTTTGCTTTTCTTTGATCCTCGACGACCCACCGATGTTTTGTGGGGCTTCTTGATTCTTGACTCTTGTATAAGATATGGCTGCATGGGCGCGTCCTCGCGGCTCTCCTGAAGGAAGTCGTCAATCCATCCAGCATCGACCTCCTCCTCATCGTCCGCAGCCGACATAGTACCGTCGAACCCGGACAGGGCAGAGAAAAGTGGGGCTAAGGCTGATCACCTGGCAAGATATCCGATGGTGGGCGAAGCATCACCACGCAGCTGAGCAAAGCCTTCCACCACAGCACACGGGGCGCGAGGCTGCCTTTTTCCCTCCCAATCAAGCACAGTGCTACTGGCCAGTTGTGCCTTCAAGTGGAATACCTGGGGCAGAGTCGAGCTAAAGAGCCGTCAGGCAGATCCCGGCGAGCTCCAGCAACCGAGACCGTTCCCACAGCTCCACAATCGGGCGTGGATGGCCACATGGCATGGACGGGCGGCACGAGCCCACTATGAATGGCCCTGCAGTCCGCAAGTGCTGGAATGCGCAATGGCCGCATAAGTGGAGGCAGTGAAGTGTGGCTGAAAAATCAACAATGTCAGTTTTTTTCTGTTGTCGTGGAGCCATACAAAGCATAGGGGAAAACAGGGTTTTCTTTATGGTTTGCACTTTGTTTGGTAGTTTTCGTTGAAAATTGAAAACAAAGCCAGAAAAGAAAACAAACTCACATGAGACCATGCATGAATTTGCAAATTCGATCATTGACATTGGGATGTACATGTCAATGATTGAATTTCCCATGCAGCACCATGGTTGATACAAGCTTCGACGTGTCCATGATGGGCTTCTGCTGTACCGTTGAACTGTTGAATTTAATGGAGGTCTGGGCTATTGGGCCTGCTTCCATGCGTGTGACTTTATGCAGCCAGCTATAAGGTAGAGACCTCCAGGCAGAGAGTTATCTGGCACTTGCTCAAACAGTGCACACAGTGAGCTGCATTCAATTGCAGGGTGCACGTGTTTCAGCTCCCTCTTCCCGCGTGCGACTGCGTAGGCGAGCTACCTTCGCATGGCAGTTTTGCCAGCTGTAGTCGGACCACATCCAGAAGCCTTGGCCGTATATGCAGAAAGACTCTTAAAGAGGACAAAGCCACTGGAAGCATTTGATAGTGCAGGCGGAGAACAATGTTGCACATCTGCCTGATAAAGTCTTCGTCTGCAAAGCAAGCGTTCAGCTGAGGATTGATTCTGCATCTCATGNGGACAAAGCCACTGGAAGCATTTGATAGTGCAGGCGGAGAACAATGTTGCACATCTGCCTGATAAAGTCTTCGTCTGCAAAGCAAGCGTTCAGCTGAGGATTGATTCTGCATCTCATGACCTTCTCCCAAATGTGGATATCCTCCGTTAACAGAATACATTGGCAGTAACTGCTTGCAAGAAATCATTCCGCACGAAAAACATCGCAGAACAACCCCGTGCGATTGCTGCTAATAAAGCGAGTGTCTTAGGCCGTAGCTTGTAAAGCTTCTGTCCATCCAGATAGCACGAGTAGGCCAACCAGATATAGCCCACGACGAATCGATGGCAAGCTCGGATCCCTCGATCGACATTCTCCCGTGTGACCTCATATTTTTGTTTCTCCAGTATCTTGATGTTGATCGCCAAAGATCGGGCTGTCCTCGGCGAGAACGGGGGAATCGTCTTAATTTGGTTTTTTTATGCGGTTTTAGCAAGCTTGTGGAAGTTTCTGTGCAAAGTTCTAGCACATATGTGTCTTAAGACAAGTGACATTGAAAGAACGTCAGCGTGCTCCCTGTCGGCGGAAGCTTTGGGGGATCGTGTGTAGGCCGGAGCTAGCTCAGCCTGTAGCTGTAGGGCGCACGGCATCAGAGCAAAAATCAAGCGATATGTTGCTTCAGGTATATAGGTCAAAGTGCAAACAGCCTACTTATTCGATCAAGCTGCCAGCCAGACACACAAAAGCTTGATTTCATAGCCCTTGGCATTCAGCGAAGGAAACCGGTCATCGGAGAGACTGAACTCATCGATGGACAGCGAATATCCTCGAGCTTTCGCCCAATGCCCTGCCATATCGCAAGCCTTTTGAAGAGCCGCCCCNACCGGTCATCGGAGAGACTGAACTCATCGATGGACAGCGAATATCCTCGAGCTTTCGCCCAATGCCCTGCCATATCGCAAGCCTTTTGAAGAGCCGCCCCTTTTCCGAACATGTCGATAGGAGAGCTTGCCAGGAAATCCGCTGCAAACCCTCGCCAGGCCACGTGAAGTGTGTCATCGAAAATCAAGGCGTTCGAGAACCCCGGCAGATCCCCGATGGGCGGCGGCACGGCAAGAGTCTTCATCGCGTGGTAAAACTCCTTGGTTTCGAAGTATTCAGAAGAACTGGCACTATGCGATCTGAGTCGATCTATTGCAACATATGGCTCTGTCTGGGATTCGTCAGACAAGCGCCACCCGGAGTCGGCATACACATTCAATTAATGCGTCGATCCCAAAACCATATGAGTCCTGCCATCCCGGGGGTCGTCCGTGCTTGCTAGCCTCAAAGATGTCATATATGAAGGTCAACAGTTGTGTTGAATGCTCAAACTTGCAAAGTTTGCAAATATACTCTGCAGCACAGCCACTTGCAGATGTGACACATCCCGTCTGCAAACCGCAACACTGAAGCTGCATGTGTGCATCAGTGCTGCATGCTCTCCGGAATGTATGCATGCAGGGGTCCTGTTCCCTTTAGCAGCTCCATTTCCCTTCCAATGGCGAGGACTAGGTGGTCCAATAAATGTTCATGTTTGGAGCTAGCACGTAGAGCAACTCTTAAGACATGCAAGTAGAATCTCTGAGTGGCAAACAATTTGAACACTTGGCTATGCCGTTTAATTTAAACCTTGAGCCAACTTTAAGCCAAACATTGTTCCAGAACCATTCCAAGTATGTATGTCGTCTTAATGTAAGCCACAAGCAAACAGGTACGATAGCAACCGTACTCCAACAAGGTGCTAAGGTAGCTCGCTCAAGGAACATGTCGATGCAAAGCAACATACAGCAGTTACTGCACACTCACACGAAGCTTCGCCGAACGTTTTCCATAGGTGACCGTGGGATGTCGCAGGTGCCTGGTGCATGCAGCACCTTCTGAATCTGTACATACTCATACTCACTACGCAGCAAGCCTGAGCTTGCACAGCCTACGGCAACGAGGCATGCATGCAGCACCTTCTGATCTGTACATACTCACCACGCAGCAAGCCTGAGCTTGCACAGCCTACGGGCCTACGGCAAAGAGGCATGGGGCCTTTCAAGCGCAGTCGAGTGTCCAAGGTGCTCGAGAGAGCTGCAACACACTGTGCTCAAAAAAGCTGCGACACACCAACCCCCACTTAACCGTCTTGCTAGCATCTGCAACACCCAAGAAACTTTGCACAATCATCACCAGCATCGATCGTGGTTACAGCACTTCGTTTAATCACCAGCTCAGCCATACTCACCCAAGGTGCACATCCGCGGTTGGATGGGCTGAGCATGCACATGAGTCATGTAAGTGCCCCGGCCAAATCTTCAATAGTCGAGAACAGTTGGGTTATCCAGAAGTCTGCAAAGCTGCAAAGAACTTCACCTAACAACACGTCATTTATAGCAGTAGTCATGACAAGGGTACAGCGACTTTGCCGTCACAGGTGCGCCGACGTGGAACAGGCCTTGTTTTGGAAGGGAAGGAACTAGTCTCTGGCTTTGGCCAGCCCGACATCTTCGGAAAGACCTCAACGTGCCTTTGGCTCGGAGGATATCCACACACCAAGGGACTCAAACCTCCGGCACGATCCAGCCCAACAGGCTGAAAGGTGATGCACTTCAGTCCACAGTCTGCTCCTAACCTGTTCCACACGTCTTTCACAACGCCGCCCAAAGGCGGGTGACCACGACACTGACCACTGACAGCCCCAAACTGCAAAACGAACATGCACGGCGTGGCATGCTCAGCTTTCGCCAGCGGGCTGATGCAAGCTTGATTCAAGCAGGACATTCATTTTTCCGTCCACGTCCAAGATGGAATCATGTTCAGCTTAAACGGCCAAAAACCAATCAAATGGTGGAAAATCTGCTGCAATGATCGCGTGTCCAATGCAGACATCATGTGCATGCACTGCACGGCAGTGGCCATGTAGGCGCAAAGGAGGACTCAGAAGGCTTGAACTGCAAACTTTCACTTTTTTGCGCGCTCATGCCGCAAAGACCAAAAATGTTTTTCCAGCAGAACATAACAACCACCCCTGCCCAGTCTTTTTACAGATTGCGACTCCCTTTTTATTGTTTTTTGGCAGGTACGGGCCTTGTCGGCTGCGGCTGCAGCTTCGATCCCGGTCTTGGACTCCACCCGTTGTCTTGTTGGGTGGCTTTGGTGCCGACCTACTGTCACTTCTGCTGATTTGTAGAGGAACTTTAGCCGCTGCTGACAAAGTCCGCATGCAATTAAGTGTCTGCTTGGGCTGCTGCTCGTCTCACTATTGACCCGTGGGGGCGCTATCTCTGTGCCTGCCGCGTGACCACCGAGTGGCACCCTAAACTGTGACCACTGCACAGTGGCACGCGCCGGTAAATGCATATGCCAAGGTCACGGTGTGCGGTGGATGGTTTCCGTTGAGACCACGGCTGATGTGGACAATTAACCGGCTGCCTCCCTCCAAAGCTGGACTGAACGGCTTGGACTCTGTAAAGTTCCCCATTGTCGCGGAACTTGTGCGATGCTCTCCCCTCCTCTCTCAGCAACCTTGCTGCACACTGCGATCATGAGGCCGCCAAAGTTGCAGGGATGCCACCAGACCCTACGGTCAAAAGGTGCTCCTTCGGAGCTCCCTCTCAGCCCCAGGAGGCCGCTGTGTTCTCCGTCTGCATCCGACTCGCCTCCATAAGCTTTGCAGTGGCGTCGCTGGTCGAACCAGCGCTGGTTCGAAGTCGTGCAGTATGGATCTACACCGACACTTCTGCGCTGGACACCTGTGAGCACACCTCGCGCCGCCCCATCGCGCGTTGGGCCAGAGGCGCGCACGAGCAGTGTAATTCAGCTCTCTTTGCTGGCAGCGGCGCCTCTCTTCGTGGGCAACCGACAAGCATGGCCTCCTCGGGGCGCCTGGCTTCCATGTGTTTACGCTCTGCGATCCTTCTAGGGTTTAGGTGCCCGCCGCACCCTTCCGTTCTCTGGAATCCTGCTTGTCGGCGCAGCAACGTAGCTGGATGGTCCTCGGCTGCGTGCAGGGGCTCGCAGTGGGCTTGGGCCTTGCCACGTTGCCTCCTGGTTTTCTGCCGTCTGCATCCATCACAACTGTGGACGTGACCTCGAGGCGGTGGGCTCTTTCATCTTGGCACATTCCGGCTCCTCGCCGCGGTGAGAAGGCCCGAGATCGCACCAAATGGCTGATCAAGTGCACGCCAGTGCTATGGCCCCACGGGCTGCTCATAGAGCTCGCCCATGACGAGATGGAGACGGATGACCCAGCTCCGATACGCAGTACTGTCGCACTTGGCGCCCTGGAAATGCCGGATTGGGTTTTTTCAGCCCTCCTGGGGACACCTTACCGCGTCTTTCTGTGACATCACGACAGGGACGCCTCGTGCCCTTGGCCCTTTGACCTGGTGACGCGGGAGCGTCTATGCAGCTCGCCATCAGTCCAACGAGGGAAGTTCGTATGGTTACGGAATGCACCGGCAGGTTTCTTCGGAAATAAGGGACATGCCTACGACCACCTGCTTGCCGAACTTGATGCGCTACCAGAGGTAGTTGATGTCGAGGCCGATAAGGGCTACATGCCCCTGCTTGACCCGGCTACGGAGCTCACCCTCNGGCCCTCATGATGAAGTGCTAGCGGCCCTTTTCCCGCATCCATGCACCGCGGAAAGTTTGCAACGGGTCGCTCATATCACTGCTCTACCCCGGGCGCTGCGGGACAGTCTACTGAGGGCGGGCTACCCCTCACTCGTTCTCAGGGGCAAGCCACGAGCTGCGACAGTGGCTACTTGATCAGGCTAGGCTGGATAGTGTGGATAGTAGTAATCACCCGGAGGGGCTATCTCTGCCCCTGCCGGTCCAGCGCGCCCTGAATGGCCGCACTCTTGAGCTGGTGGTGGACTTCTTGCACTTCCAGCTCTTCAGCAAGGGTACTGCCATGCTCGACTCAGGCACTGCAATGCGGCGGGAGCCCAAGCAGGGCATGCGGACGGGCGATTTG
>BGNK01005962.1:0-32305 GCA_003297005.1 Symbiodinium sp. clade A Y106
GCCGGTGCTGCAAGGGAGCTGGGCCCGGGCACCTCGGGGTTGCTGACACGCCAGGCATGCACGGCAACGAGATTCGAGAAGGCCAGCAAACAAGCCTGCAATCGCAAGGACATGCTTCACAGGTGGATGTGTTTGCAAGCCACGGAGTAGGAGGTCACATACAACGCAAAGCTCAGCTTGAGCCAGCGCCAGCATTCCCCAAGCAAGGATATGCCACAAAGTCAGTTCTCGTCTGTACTACTTCAGACAGCAACACAAGACCTGCTGTTCCAAGGAGGGATCGCAACCGAGTCAGTTCTGCAAGGCGTCTCTCATGTGTGCTTTCTGCGCATCGCTATGATGCACAATCTGTTGCATTGCACGGGCTGCCTTCATTTTCGCCCGTCAGCTTCCAATAGGGCTGACCTCGGCTCCACATGCTCCAGCCCATCGCTACCCAAACACATCGGGGTTTCAGAAAATTGCGGGGACCCTAATGCAGGGACTGCAGGATTTAGACACAGCTGCGAACGCACCGCGAGGGGACCTGCAGCAGCCGGTGCGGCAGATGCACTCGCCACTGACGTGGTTGCCTAGCGTGCTTGGCAACCCTCATCTCAAAACACCGTGGCAGCGATGTCGAGACCCGACCCTAAACCCCAGCCTCGGCCGCTTCCTGGATGTCTCCTGGCAGGGCCTCGGTGGCGTTGTTAGCCACAGGCCTCGGCAAGCAAAAACAAAAACAATCAGAGCTTGCTCAAAAACCGTGCTCGTCCAGGCTCCCAGCGCCACCTGGGACTCCTCGGATGTGGTAGCTGCACCAATCTTGTAGACCTGCCAATTTTCTGTGAAAGGAACCCTTGCCAAATTGCAAAGTGCTGAGGCGAAGCCTCTATCTAGCTGAATCTAGCTTCGAATCGGACCCTTCCTGTTGCCTGCGTGGTGTTCTTTCCTGACACCCTGCTGTCCGAGTACCTACAAGCGCCTGCGAGAAAGCAAGCCTTGCCCCAAAGCGCCGTCCCCGCCCCCCCGGCCCCCCCATTCCGGGTCCGGCCGCAAAGCGCTTCTCGCCATCTGCACACGCGTGGTTGGTGAAGCCTCGGGAAGCCTGCGAGTCTGCGAGTCGGTGCCGGAAACTCCACTTTGCTCTTTTTGCTCTTGTCTCCCAGGAAAGATCCCTGCCTCGTTGGCGCAGCCGCACCACCTCTCTTCGTCGTCCTGCACCAGTCGTAGCTCTGAGGTCTGAAGACTTGGGAACTGCATATCGCTACGAAGCATGAAGAGCACCACTTGCTTCCTGACAGGGCGAACCGCAGCCGTCATAGACGCCCCACTGGGGCACCTGGCTTACATTCATGCACTGGCTTGCCCCATGGCCCGGCATCGAAGCGAAAAGGTCAAACGAGTTCAGAGCCTTCATCGACCGAAAAGATCATGGGGCATGCAGAGAAAGCAGCGGCTGACTGAGGCCTCCTTCTCGTGGAGGAAGCCGGCCGCAGTGAAGCCATGGCCCAGGGGCACCTGCAGGGCGGTCGGAGCTCTGCAGAGTCTCTGATGGTAAATTTCACATACCTCAAAAGCGCTTCGAGCTTGAGCAACCCATTCTCAGGTACCGACGCCGTGCCGTGCCATGGCGAAGTAGGGCACCTGGTCGCGTGGATTTGATGGCCCCGAATATGCTCTCCACGCTCTGACAAGACTTTTTGCTGCGAGCACCAAACATTGCTGCGCAAAGGTGTCGTGGCACCCGGAAACCCTGAGAGCGCAAGCAGCGTGCCGCAGCATCGAGAGCCGTTATCGTTTTCGCCAGCCTTCCTGGGCTGCACTGAGAAATGATGATCCGGGGGTCTGGAGGCTGCGAAAGCTCACCACAAGCACCTCAGGCTCAAATGGCTTGGCCCGACACCGGCAAGAGACCACAAGTGGTCCCAGAACTCTGCCCCGGCAAGAATTAACAGGAAGTCGGGAGAAGAGGAAAGCCCCCGACCCGCTGCAAACGGAGACGTCGCTCGCCTTTCTTCTCCCTTTCAACATATGCAAGCCCGTACCAAAGGTGACGAGACCCGTCTCTGTGTGCAGAATGGCTGTCCTCTACGACAACCATCTCTAAGCGGTGTTTGTGAGATTTCAAACGTGAAACCATTCGCGGGCTCAGCTTGTGTCGCTCATGCACCGTTCAAACAAGCGGCGCACAAGCCGCAAGCGGGCTCGTCTTCGAAATTGCGACATCTGCCGCTGTCCGAATCTCGGGCGATGCGACAAGCACGGCGATGAGTTTGGAGGCACACGGCCCGAGACTCGCAGACTTAGTCCTCACTGAGTCATCTGAGCGCGCTCACAGCACATTCGAATGTAGGAGGCCCACCTCAGCTTAAAGCCGCCCTTGCAGCGGCCCTTCCGTCGGACGCTCCCCGTCCCTGGGCTTCCGCGCGTCTCTGCCGCCGCAGACTCCTCGCAGCGAAGGGAGCACCTGCAGGGCGGACGCCAGCGCAAACGCCCCACAGAACCTGAGGGGCGGGCGAAATTTTCCCTCTCTGCGCGCCTCCGCCTCGGTAGTCTGAGAATCAGAAGAGTATCCTCCACGGTGATATCGGCCACCTCAGCTCGAAGGGACCAGGGAGGAACAGAGGTTCTCAACTTACAGGTTCAAAATCCCTACGGCGGCGCGCAGGAACAATGGCAGCTGACCTTTTCACTCTAAGGGCGCCCTTCCGTCGAGCCGGTGCGTCGGCAGCGGTACACACGTCTGCTGCTACCCTTCTGCCAAGGTGGGCGATTCACACCCGTCCTCGGCTCTACGGAGAGCGGCCTTCCGCGCGTGCCTCCCGGCCTGGATAAGGAGCTTTTTCTCCTTCGCCGCCTGAGAGGGTTCGAGCTGCCATACACCTTCGGAGAGGGCAGCAAGGAGAGGGTCGCGGTCACATCCCTCCTTAGTCAAAACATCAGCCAGCATCTGTGAGGTATCCACCCATACAGCGTAGCCCGGGGCGTCATCCTGGAAGGTATTCTCCCCGATCACCTCTCGGATCTGGGCGATGAGGATCCTCACTCTCTTATCTGTGGGCTGGCCGGCGTCCTTGTTCAAGGTCTGTTCCAGGCTGCGGGCGTCAGTGAAGCAGGCGACCTTCTCCTTCAGGTAGTGCTGGTCGAGGTCACGGATGGAGGTCGCCGGGTGGACCAATTCCATCAGGAGCATCCTTAAGTACTCTGCGGCCTCAGCCCCCGAGAGGAAACCGTTGGCCTCTGCCGCCAAGGTGCTGCGGCATACCCTTTTGATGCTCCCGGAGAAGGCCTCGAGAACGTAGATCCTCGTGGGCTCTCCGCTGTAGATCTCTTTGCTCGTCAGCCCTGCTACAAACCCACACTGGGACTTGGACCCCTCAAGGTTGGCGAAGCTGCTGTCGGCGAAGGTGTAAACAATGGCCTCCTTCAAGGGGAAGCCCCCTTTCCTGAAGCACCACTTGGCTCCGGACGAGTGCTTCAGCATCTTGACTGCTTTGTTGAGGTGGATCACGTCCTGGACTCGGGGTGCGCCCATGGACTGGGCGGCGATGCTTACGTTCACCATGAGGTCCGGGCGGCTCTGTCTCACTACCCATCCCATTTGCCCGATGAGTCCCCTGAAGGAACTCTTCTCGCTTTCGGTCAGTAGGCTGTTCACGGCCTTACGTCGGTCGGTGGGCAGGAGCATGAAGTCGATCCCCTCAATCGCGTCCATCTGGTCGATGAAGATCTCCCCGTTCTCCTGGAGGACGTTCTTCCCGCAGAACCTAAAGTTCCCACGCTTTATGGTGAGGTGCAGCTCGGTCTCCATCTCATCCAAAGTCGCGTGGTAGGCCTTCCCATCTCCAGTGCTGAAGAGATCGTCGACGTGAGAGATCAACACTCCCAGCAGACTGTCGCCGTCGGAGAGGATGAAGAGGGCTGCCTCCACAGAACTCATCCGCCACCCATGTTTTCTCAAGGTGGCGTAGAGCTTCTTCCACCAAGCTCGACCGGCGTCTCGGGTCCCATAAATGGACCCCTTTGCTCTCAGAAGGTCGTTCGGGCCAAGGCCAGGCGGTGGTGGTCGAGGCGGTCGTAGTACCAGAAGCCTGCTTATCCCTTGTGACTGCAGGTAGGCCGTAGAAGCGTCACTGGCGAGAACCTCCCATCCTTGTACCACGGCCACAGCGCACACAAGGTTGAAGCCGAGCAGGGAAGCCGTGGGGCTGTCGGATCGGATGTCCTTCGGGTCCTCCTGGTGCCCTTGGACAACCAGGCGGCTCTTAGCAGTGAGAGGGTATTCCCTCTCTATCTGTTCCTTGGTCTTGCCCGTTTTGTGGCGCAGGTGAAGAGCAAGTAGACGCTGCTTCTGGTTCTTATCCGTATGAACCCATCTCGTCCCAATGATCTTCACGTCGCCAGGCAGGCTGGCCACCATCTCGGGGGTCAGGACCTCAACAGCGTTGAACTTCTCCCAAGAAGTCCACTCTTTCTCCATAGCCCCGACGAACAGCTCTCGCTCCTTGGGTCCGAGATCCTTGAGTTTGATCTCAGAGCGAACGGCCTTGCCAGTGAGGAAGACGTCGGCAGGAAGCATGTTCCAGAAGGCCTCGTCATTGTCCCCCTCGGTGTCCAGTTCGTGCTCCTCCTTGCCGTCGTCAGTCATCCTCTTGAGGCGAAGTTCTCGGACCGTCTGTGTTAGGGGCTGCTCGTCCCAAGCAAAATCCTCTGCTAAGTACGGCAGCTCGGTCCTCATAGAGGTGCCTCTGGCTCTAACTGGGTTGTACCCGTCCAAACGGTCTGGGTCACGAAAGGGAGCTGGTAGCGCAACAGGTGCAGGAGCGAGTTGTGGAGTCGGCTGTGGTTCAGGCTCTGTGGACATGTGCGACTGTTGCCTGTGCATATCAGCATCTAAAGGGACCCCTTCGCCCGTCCTGAGATTCTGCGCTGGTTCTGGTAGTGCTTCGTCTCCCATTTGTTGTGGTACTGTACCACCATCAACGACCCCTTCGCCCGTCCTGAGATTCTGCGGTGGTTCTGGCAGTGCTTCGTTTCCCTGACCAAGCTCATCTAGAAGTCCCCCTTCGTTTCCCTCAGGAACAGGAGGAAGTAGGTCAGGGGTCACCGCAATCTCTGTCCCTGGTACCAACGTGGAGGGTGTAGCTCCGACAGGCACTGAGGAAGTCACTCGTCTCCTCGTTGGGCCGGGTTCCTCTCCACCCGCGGGTGGTGGCGCCTCCAGGGGCTGAGCTCGGAGGTCGACGTAGCCTCGGGCACCACGGGCGTAGGGTGGAGCGAGAAGCTCCTGCGGTACGGAGTGCGCAGCAAGAAGCTCGTCCTCGCTAGCAAAGCGCAGCTGCTCGCCTGTCACCAGGACAACGCTGCCACCATAGCGAAGCCAGTAGGAGTGCGGCTGGCCTCCGTCCGTTGGCGGCTCAGGGTCCGCGAGGCGCCGTGGGTTTCGAAGTTCGACTCCAATGACCCTGGCTGGGCCGTGCCAGCGGTATGTTCTCGTGGTGCCGGCTGGCGCCTGTGCTCTGTAGAAGTAAACGTAGCTGCCCACAGGGTAAGGTCCTCGAGTCGGGGTGCTCTGGTGGAGAAGGGCCCTCCTAACCCTGCCGTCGGTGTCCAGGCGTACTTGTGCAACGCGGGCGGCTTCTCTGATGCCGAGGTTCTTGGCCATCGCAGAGTTGGGGTCCTCGGCGGCCTCGAGCACTTCGAGTCTTTCCGCTTCCGGCTGCAGGAGAAGGCTGCCAGGTAAGCGAACTTCGGGGCGTCCCAGGACCCATTGGTTTGGAGAGTATCCAGAAGACCGGGGAAAGGCATTCCTGGTCTGGGTCACGATGGAGGCCGCGACAATCATGTCCTGGAGGCCGGAAAGCTGCATCTCCAGGACCGTCCTCTGGAAAACTTCCTTCCATAGGCCCCCGGCTCGTTCGACCTTGCCGTTCTTCCACGGCGCCTCCAGGGGCATGGCCTCTTGTTCGACGCCAAACGACTTGAGGTAGTCGGCGAAGTGGGCCATGAACTCCTTGCCGCGGTCCACCTGGAGGCTCGTCGGCAGGCCTGCCCAGGAAGACCATGAAGTCAAAAAGTGTCGAAGGACGGCTCGTGTGGCAGGCGGCCCCTGGGACTGGCCCATACACGAGACGACCTGGAACCCCGTTGCATCGCACGCCACGTTGAGGAAGGAGTACAGGAAGCCTCTTACGTCCTTGCAGTAGAGAACGTCAGCCTGGATGTGGGCATTGAACTCATACTTTCCGGGGAGCCGGACGGGCCTAGGGCGTCTCCTCCGCATTGTCTCTCCACAGGCATCGCAAGACATGAAGTCGACCCCCCTTATCGCTTCAGGTCGGGCGCCTTGCCGGCGGAGTATTCGCTGTAACGTCGTGTTGGTTGGGTGCCCGAACTGCACATGGAGCTGGCGTAGGCCCTTGCGGATATCCGGGTCGAGGTCCAACCAGTGGCGCCTCCGCTCTTGTTCGGTCAAACTGAGGGCCGGCTCCAGCTGCTGTGCCATGATGGCCCGGTGCGAGGCGTCGTCACCATCAGCGGCAACCCTCAGATGCTCCGCCGGGGTAGGCTCACCAATCAACTCGGCGAGGGTGCGGTCCGTCTGATCATCGGGGCGCACTGGGTTGATGGTGCCCGGTCGGATATAGACGGGAGGCGCTGCATACTGCTCTGTCAGAATCGACACCCGTCCTTGCCTTTGCCGCTTAGGCTGTCGAGCTCGCTGGGAGAACTCGGAAGGGTAGGCCTCCTGGGCATTGTGCACAATGGTCTCCTCCACCAGGGCCTGTTGAATGATAGCTTCCAGGAGGTTGTTGTCCTCACTGCTGCCGGGAGCCTGGAGGTGGTGTCCCTGGACAAAAGCGGACTCGACCGTGAGGAGGGAGGTCACCAGGAGGTTGCCACCGAGGAGCTCGAAGTTGATGAGGTCGCCGGTCTCGATAAGACGGCGTACTTGCTCAAACTCGGGGCTTTCCAGCCAAAGCTGCCCAGCCACCTGGTAGTAGATCACGTGTCTCTTAGCCTTGAGCCTGTCCAGGATGGCCTTGCTGGTAAACTCACGCTCCTTCTTCTCAGCCTCCTGGGCCAGCTTGGGTGTCAGGGCGGCAACGTCCCCTCCAAGTAGTCTCCTTGCGTCAGGGAGAGGGCCACGGACAAAGAGCACGTAGGGGTCCTCGGCGAGAAGGTCTTGGTGAAATCGACGCCGACCACCTGACGATGCCGGCCTCCAGCCGGAGATCTCAAAGTCTAGGGGGGAGCCGACGGCCATTCCGGCCATAACACAGAGGAGGCTCAGACCGACACATCCGGCAAAAAGCTGCTTGCACCAAGTCTTCCCAGAGGGCGGCCTATAAGTGACCCTGTTTTTGCCGGCCAGGACGCGGCGGAAGTGGAAGTCGTCGCCGTCCACACCGGCGCTCATTGCCTCGAGTTTCTTGTACTTCCGGTTGGTGGCGCGTCTCTGCACATGAGGGTCTGCGGCCACGGCATGCTCGAAGTAGTTCACGTCCTCGCTCACGTTCTCGTTGTGGTGCCCGCCTGCTTGCCGTTCACATTCCTGTTGCCATTCCTCGACGTCTTGCCTCCAAAGGTCCAAATTAGCCCGGTAGTCGGCGAAGTCGTCGGGGTTCATGCCCTCAGGTATCTCCGGGTAGTCCTGACTGTAGGCAGCAAGGATCGCGTCAATCTCGCCCTGGCTCAGAGAGTTTCCCGGGAAAGCGTCCGGTACACGAGTTCCTGCAGCAAGTGCTTTGTCCTCTGCTGTCGGCTGGTACTCCGGTACGAAGGTTCCTGCTGCAAGTGCTTTGTCCTCAGCTGTCGGCTGGTACTCAGGTACGGAGGTTCCTGCTGCAAGTGCTTCGTCCTCCGCTGTTGGCTGGTACTCGTGGCCGAGGGCGTCCGGGTCAAAGTCAAGCAGGTTCACAGCCAAATGCCCCCTGGAGGTCTTCTGTAGAGGGAGGTTATGGACCCCAAGCGTGGTGAAGCTCACACGTCCCTTGCCCATGTCAATCACAGTGCCTAGCTCCTCCATGAAAGGCCTTGACAGTAGCAGGGGCAAGGGTCCTGGGGCTTCCGAGGAGCACATCTCGCCGTGGACCTTCGCCAGGGCGATGGGGTAGATCTTGACCACGTTGCTCTCCACGTGGCCGCCGACCCCCTTGAACAGCTGCTTCCTCTTCTGCGCTTTCCAGCTCGGCTTCGAATCGCCGGGCCCAGGCGGCCCCATGCATAGTTCGGGTGCAGCCGCTGTCCAGGATTGCGAGCCCAGGCGGGTCCAACTCGGAGGTCACGTAGCTGACGGGGATCTCCGTGTCACTCTCTAGGTGGGCGTCCCCGGCGGGCTCCTGCATCATCACGTCACAGTCGTGCTCCAACACAATGTCAAGCCTGTGTGGGTCAAGGGCCACCGGGACCCGGATCTGCCTGGTGCTCACCATGTCGTGCGGCCGGAGGGTTCGTTTCGCTGGGTCTTCGCCGGCGCCCTGCATCCTAGTCAGGGCCTCCTTGACTAGTCGCAGGCGGCCGTGGAGGTAGAAGGCGAAGGCGTAGATCTCGGGCCGCATAGGATTGTTACTCAGGACGAAGCTGAGGACCTGGGAGCACCACCAGTTGCACTCGGCAGACGAAGCTACGTCGATGTAGGTGCGCCCTGCGAAGGGCGTCGTCATGTTCATGATGTGGTTGTCCTGGGGAAGCGGCTGTAGAATATCCTGGTCCTCGGGCGCAAGCGTCGGAAAGACCGGCAAGTCGACGAGGGGAGCGACCAGGACACCATATATCCACACCCGGCCGGCAACTTCCTCGCGGATGATCTTCGCCACAGGGTAGGCCGACGACGAGGAGGGCAGCGATGATTGCGAAGGCGTCGGGGGCACCACTTCCCAAAGGCCGGAGCCACCGCCGTCATCGAGAGGCGGCCTCGCGAGGGGGTCTTCAATGGCGCTTCTTCCACGCAGCTCGTCCAACTCGCGGTTCCGCTCCTCCTCGGCAAAGGCGCGGACCTCCGTGACTCTCTGGAAGAGGGCCCTTGACCTGGAGCGGCGGCCCCACAGGGTGCACAAAGCGATCTGCACCAAGAAGGCCCAGAGCCTTGCCGGCTCCTTCCTGTTCGCCTGGATAACGGCTCGGTCGCACTCGGGCTCCTTGCACATGATCTGTCTCGAGTGTCCATTGGCCGAGCGCATGTACCTCTTCTCGCTGCCCCCTTTATAGGACGAGTGGTCGCAAAGGTCGTCCACACGGAGGGTCATCATGGCCTCCGGGTCGTCGTTGTTCGCCTCAAAGTGGTTATCGAAGGTGCCAAAGGACAGCCGGGGAGCGCCGAAGGCCACAGGGGCGGTCACCAGGAAGACGTCGGCCTCCTCAGTGTCCTCGTTCAGCGCCGCACCGTTATCCACGGAAAAGGCGGAAGCCGAAGGCTTCTTGGGAGATCCCTTTTTCTTTGGTGAGACCCCCTTGCCCGGGCGGCGGCCGGCCTGTTGGCACTCGGGATCACCGGCCCAGTGCCCTTTCTTTCCGCAAGCAGAGCACGGCGTGACTGACTTGAGGAATTTTACGGCATTCCTGCGGTGCTCCTTGGCCTGCTGGTCCAGCACGACCTCCCCCTTTGCCTTGAAAGGGAAACTCTGGGCCTGTCCGGCGCCCTTGCCTCCAGCAGGTTGCTGCTTGCGCCTCTGGAGGATGGTCGCCGTCCTGGATCATGCTCTCCAAGACCTCGTCGTCCGAATAGCCGTGGGCCTCATACGCGTCTTCATCCGGGTCCGGGGCTTCCTCCTCGACGTAGGCGTCCTGGTCGTCGAGGTGGTCCGGCTCGTCCTGGACGGCAAGAACATAGCCACGGCCCTTCCCTTTCTGAGGTTTCGGCGCGAAGGGCCGGGGCCGAAACTTCGCTGCAGCATTGGGAGGCGGCGGCTGCCGAGCACAGCCGAGGTAGTCACGACGATGCACGGGCTTTCCGCTGCAGGTCGGGTACTGGATGCGGAGGGCGTGCGCAATCTTCTTGAAGTCGTACTCGTTGTTCACAGAGCTCAGCACATTGAGCTGCTCGCGAGGGTCCAGCCCCCCAAAAGCCAGGAGCATCATTGCCCGGATGTGGTCCGGAATCTTCGCCCCAGCCAGGACCTCTTCGAGGCGTTTGAAGTCCTGCTCTCTTCTGACAATGTACTGCTGCATAGTTTCGGACTGGAGGCGCCAAACCGAAGGGCTGTAGAAGGCGACGAAGAAGAGCTCGTTGGTCTTCACGGGAGCTTCCTGCTCGATATTGTCCCGAAGGGTCTGCAAGAGGAGCTTGAGCCCTTTGTCGTTCGGCTTCCCGTCGGTGCCCTTGGTCATCAGGCTGGTATGGTCCAGTTTCCTCACAGCAGCATAGGCGGTGCCGACCAGGCCGGAGCGAAGGTGTATCGGCGTTGCTGCCTGGGTCTGCTCATTTCCTTCCCGGCCGAACCACAGATCCCAGGCCCTTTCCGCGTACTCCTCGTAGAGCTCCGGCTCGCCACCATATTGAGGTACACCATAGCGATCGACCTCAAGCTTCGCCATTAAAACTGTGCTCAAGAGGGCGCGGTCACGAAGGAGGCGCCGAAGAGCAACAAGCGGAAAAAAAAGGCGGCACCGGCAAAGGAGCGGGTGCACAAAGTCCTCGGCCAAGTGGTGCTTGGCCTCAGCAGTGGGCTCAGAGCGGCGGGCCGTCAAGGCGCGCCAGCGGTCACCTGCGACTGCAGGCTCCGCTTACCATCAAAATCCCTACGGCGGCGCGCAGGAACAATGGCAGCTGACCTTTTCACTCTAAGGGCGCCCTTCCGTTGAGCCGGTGCGTCGGCAGCGGTACACACGTCTGCTGCTACCCTTCTGCCAAGGTGGGCGATTCACACAGGTTGATAAGATCTGGACACTTGAACCTACTTGAACCTTGAAGCCTGAAGTTTCAATTCAGATTCAGCCTTGGCCTTAAATTCTCGGAGTGCCTGACCTGGAGGAGCCGGAAGGACTCAGTCGGCTTCTCGCGGAGCCGATAGGCGTTGGAAGACTGGGAGCAACGATGGTACAGCTTAGGCGCTTAGGTGCTCAGGCCCCTCGGCTCGATCTTCGATCGACTCTTCGAACGCCGATCTAGCGCCGCTTTAACTTAGTGCCCCTCACTCACACGCGGTCGCAGGTCTACCGGTCTACGTGTCATCGCTCTACAGTTTGGATGGGCCTTGAACATCTTGAGGGACGTCGGCGTAAGCACGGCCCACCTCAAGTTGACGCGGACCCTCAGATTTTATGGTTGCAGATCTACGTTGCCGTGGGAGCTTACTTGAGCAGTTTGGGGGCTTTGCTCTGTCTCTGTGGTCTAGACATCTCGAGTTTGCAGAGTCGTAATTGCAGCTGCCACAGTAATACATACCGAGAAGAAGCGTCCTCTTCACTCTTCTAATGATCATCAACACCACAAGCATCATCATAAGCACCCTACAGTCTGAATCGCATCCCTGGCAAACATGCACGTTCTGAAAGTGCCAAGCACAGAAACACGAGATGCAGTTGCTCTGGAAACAGTGCTCAGAAATCATCATCACATCATCAACATCATCATCATCACCAACATCACCACCATCATCATCATCACCATCATCATCAAAATCATCATCGTCAACATCACCATGAACTCTTCTGGCACTATGCCATGTTCGGAACTCTGGGTTGAATCGGGCTGGGGGGAGGTGGTCGTCGTCCTCGTCCTCTCCACCATAAGTCGTCCTGCTCTTCATCTTCGACCGCCAACCTCCTCCTCCTCATCCTCTTCTTCGTCGTGATGATGCTTCGCGGTCTGCGTCACTATCGTCCTACTCCTCGTTGCAGCAGCGACAGTTGTGGATGTGTGCACGATGTCAAACAAAATCGCCAAAAACCATGAATACCAGGCGACTGTGAGCAGGAACATTGAGCCAAATACTTGACTGGACCCGGTTTCTTGGCGCTGTGCCGCACCCGCCAAGCCCCGATGTACTTGGAGCGCTTTGTGAGGACCCCGGCGTGCACCACCTGTTCATGTCCCAAGGCGGTGCTATTTCGCATGCAATGGCTATGTCACATTGTGCTGGTAAAACTTCTTGATCTGACACATTCACAGAGCATCCGGTGCAATGCGTAGCTATTGCTTTACGATAGCCAAGTAGGTGGAAGAACAGATTGATGTTCCATCGTATCTTATAAGGCCGGTCATGTAACACATTGAATATACGACGTCGTAGCACAGTTTTACATGCCTCTCTTCGTCAAACAATTTCTCACCAATTTGTAGCACAAACCCAGACTGCGGTGAGTTCTACGCACCGAGAAATGCTTTCTTCTTCGGCTTTCGGCATTCTGGGAATCTCATTTGCAATCTTGGCTGCAGCCGGACCTCCTGCCTCTAGCTGAACAGCAGGCTTCGCTTGAATCAGTTTCGCATTCTTGCACGGTACTTTCGTCCACTCCTGCACTAACACGACCCGGCCTGCATTAGACAACACGTGAGTGTGACAGGAAGGAGGGGTTTAGGGTTCAAGGCTGTTCCGTTCTGCTTTGACATTGTCATCTCTTATCTCGCTCCTCTGCTGGGTTGCTCGTTGTTGCACTCTTCGTGAAACCTACACGGGAGATCTCGAAATAAGTTTACGGCTTATCACTGAGACCATCGAGGTTGGGGAGCTGCTCACCATGTATCCAACACTGAAGGTGTCCGGAAAACTGGAAAACGCTGTTACACCTATGCTCGAGGTCGCCATGACAGGGGGAGGCCTTTCAAGATCTAAGCAGCGATTAACAGCCCAGCAAGGCATCGTCACATGATCTCTTGAGCATCGAAGGCTCCCTTCCCACGGATTCATCTGGCCTGCTCGGCCAAATGCCTTGGGTTGATGGCTCATGATTCAGCACCTCGTCCCTTAATTTGCCTCACAGTACCCCTTTCTGTCGCCTCTTGCTATGGTGGCGCCTGTTGGATGGATGTTTTGGGGCAACTCTACTACAGCCGTGATGTGAGTCGAAGCTATCGCCTGCTTCCAAGCGGCGCCAAACTTCTCGGCGTCAGCCAATCGCACATGCGGCGGCAAGCGTTCTGGCAAAGGCCGCCTCGATGCTCCGCCTCGCAACAAGGCGGGCCACGACTCTGAAAGTTCACCCATTTCTGCTCCTTTCTGGCAGAAGGTTTAGGGGAGATCCGAACCCGGGTGGGCTAGGGCTCGAAACTCGCACGGAGCCTGGGAGGAGCTGCTCCGCTGGCACTGGAATAGGGCCTGCACATTGCACATGACACCAAGAAATGAGTCGCCGGAGATTGAGGCGTCGAGGCTGCGCCACATCTCGGAGTCTAAGTTCAGAGCCCCGAAGAGGGCGCTGGTCGTCAGGTTGCCTCGCCAGGATCGTGGCAAGCCGTCCTACCCTCAAGCACCTCTGCAAAGATACAAGGGATCGTATCTACGAGTGAGAGGATGTAGCAGCGAGCACTACGGTTTCAATATCTGCTCTGCACACTAGTCACTAGGCATGCGGAGCTGACTCTCGTCTGAAATGGCTTCAATCGCACTCCAAAGACAATCCCGAGCAACGCGTGTCGGAGCCGCATTCGACCACGTCCGACTCGGAAGTGTCCGAAATGAAGCTTTCGGCAGCCTCCTACAGGGACGGATCTCGGAACATGGGCCGCAAGACAGCTCCTGGAGCAGGGCCACTTGACCCAGGCCGTGCCGATGACTCTTGCAGTCGTACCCCTATCGCTGCCCTCTCAGCAGGCAAGGTCTGCAAGATCGTGCCAGTATCCTGAGTGAAGCAATGAGGACACTGCGCGTCAGGACTGGAGACAGCCTGACTGCTCCAGAGATGGGGAGTGGGGCACGATCCTCACTGCAACGTTCAATTCGAGCATTGTGGCTTAATCCTTAATCCCCACCGCACCGGCTTATGGCCAAACTGCACTTGGAAGCGTTGGCCTGACAATAGTGACAACAGTGTCAAAATGCCAAGTCTGCCGAATCGGAGACATGCGAGCCAGGTTGGTCCAAACCTGCTTCTGAATCGAAACACAAACCCAACACACCTCCGGAACGGTGCTGGTGCCCGCCGCAGGTGGAGGCGCGGGCAGCTGAGCACTTTCTGCAAAGGCACGGAGGATCAAAGCGAGTTGTGCGGAGGTTTGCTGAGAGGTGGACTCCTGTGGTTTCACCGCTTCTTGATTGAGGGGTTCGTAAGTTGGGCTTCTCGCAAGATGCACAAGCAGGCGAAGACTGTCTTAGATGCAGCTGCCATGCAAAGCTCCAAGGAAGGGGCGGCCTCTGCGAGAGCCGAACTTCTTGAGGGCCGCATCTCAGCGTTTGGGTCGAAGGCTTCGAAGCTTCCAGGGTTTAGAGGGTTCTCAGGGTTCGGGGCTTTGGGCGCAAGGCTCGCCTGGCAGGTGGTCTTTACCGGGAGCTGGGGCCAAGGAGAGTTGGGCCAGCGCTGGATCCCCCATGAAAGCATGAAGTTCTGCTTCCGCTCGTTCATCGCAAGTCCGCTCACGGGACGATCAGAGGCACGGGCTGCGCTGGATGAGACCTCAAAAGCAGGGTCGACATCTCTCGAACGTGGACGGAATATGCGAGCAAAGCGCTCTGGGTCCGCAGCCATCTGCAAGCTGAGCCTGGGCTAAAGGCAGAGCCGGGAGAAAGAGTCCCCAGACCTTCTCTGTCTGAAGTTTCGGGGGTTCCTGGAGGTCTTGGGAAGTACCACCCCACCTTCGTGCTCGGACAGATGTCCTTCATCGTGAGCTCGTTGAGGCTGCGGCAAGAGGTAGTGATGCCCGCCGAGGGCTTTCGTTCGCCTCGCAATGAACCAGACACCCGGGGCATGGCTCAATCTCCAGCACCGAAGGAAGGGACCCAAATCCGGAACCTGTGTGGGTGCATCCCCGACCACGGCGGCGTTGGTTGGCGAGTCTGCGCAGTGCACACAATGCAACTCCCTGTGCGCTCGCTGTGACACCATTTGGGGCATGCCGGCTTCCACAGCCTCGAACAGTAGCCTCAAGACCCCGGAAGACCCTATCTCGCAGCAAGTGGCCTGAAGCCGCAGACGAGTGGCTCGCCTGCAAAGCGAAGGCTCTTGGCTGACGGAGTTCGTACAAGACAGACGAAAATTCAACACTCCGATTCAACACTCCGCCTGAACGAGAGCATCGGAACCGTCGGAGGAGCGACATGGAGCCAGCATGCCACCCGACAGACCGAAGTTAAATGTAGCTAGAGCTATGGACGTGTGTCAGGCCTTGCCACTATCCCGATGCCCCTTAGGGCTTTTGAAAGCCAGCGCGTGAAATGCCCATGCCAGCACTGTTTTACAAGCCGCCAGTGACTACTGCAAACATTGCTGCCCGCAACACGCGCGAGCACTCGGCCATGACTTCAGCTTCTGTTCTGAGAACGTGCAGAACTATCATGTCCAAGCCAGCTGCCCGGCGGTCCAATTCGCAGCAATCGGAGCTCGTGGCACTTGAGCAGACACACCCCGACTCAGGACAAACACTCGACAAATCTTCTGCTGCGCCGAAAGCTGAGGAGGGTGCATGATCTGTCTCCGCATGCCAGTACCTCTTGCAGCCCCAAGGGCTGCGAGTCAAAGAGTCTAAGGTCGGGCAACCTCCACAGCCCATGCAGTCCGAAATGTCCCGAAGCTCACATGGCGGCAAAATTTGCTGCGTTTTCCTCACCGTAGTATTTGAGCTTCACCTGACCAGGGTTGGCGGGAAGAGACGCATGTGTCTGTGTGTGCCCCAGAGCCTGCTCCAGCTGTGACTCGGCGAAGCAGCCGACCAAATTCACGACTGCATCCTGACAGCACTGCAACTGTCAACGCTGCCCTTCCAAGCCGGCAAAGTCAGCTCTCCAACTGAAAGACAATGTCTGGAAAGCTAAAGTGCCGATGCAAAGCGTGGGCCTCGGGGACTTGTCTGGCCGCCGGGAGCTGGTTCCTGACCACACGGCACGAGAAGCAAGAAGGAAACGAGGGGACAGAGAAGAGTGGGCTGCTCCAAGTCCCTTTCTTACAAATGCTTTTGCCCCTATTCTGCTTGCGTGAGCTGCTGGTGAGTGCGTGTGGCTTGTGCTTGTGGGTGGTGCCCGTCTTACTGAGGGATTTTGCCCGGATCCTGTATCCCTTCCGTGGCAAGTCAGTGCAGCTTCTGAGACGGCACCCATCATGTGCTGAAGCTCTGCAACAATGGCAGGGTTTGTCCGAAAGGGATACTGCTGGGAGAAACGTCGGTAAGTCTCGAGGGGGCTTCGTCTGCTCTACCTTACCCTCAAGGCTCGCAGCTGAAACCCTTCGCCTCGGATGCATTTGGTCCAGCTGTCCGAAGACCTGCGCAGTTGTCATAAGCTGTAGCATCTTCAAATTCGTCCCCTACAGTACTGCGTGTAGCTGAAAACAAGCACGCGTCTGGATTCAGCTCTGGCCGCTGTAACCCGCAATCGACGCCGGCCTGACCCAAGACATCCTCGAGACCTTGTCGCACGCGGTTTTGCAAGCCTACCTACCTGCAAGAACTATCAAGCTTGCAATATGTAGTGCCAACACTAGGACACTAGGAATGTGAGGAACAAAACGCTTGCGCTCTATGTGCAGCCAGGCCACCCATGGGTCTTCGGGCCCGCAGAAAGCCCTGAGGCCCACCCTGTGCAGAGCGTGTCTGGCAGGCCCTGAGAGCATCCGGAACAGGCATGCCAAAACCGCTCTTTTAACCTCATGCAAAGAGTTCGGGCTGTTTGCCGCTCTCAGCGGAGGAGTGGCGACGGCAAGGAGTCGACCTCCCAGAGCAGGGTTGAGGGTTTGGCGTCATAGGAGCCCAGGGTTCAGAGTTCAGTGTTGAATCTCAGCGCAAGCACTCGCCCCGAGGCATTTCCCGCGCGGCCTCCCACCGGCAAAACGCAGTGACAAGTGCACCTCCATTGCAGATGGCTGCAGTCTATGGCTTCTCTAGACTGTGGCATCGCGACCATGCTGAAATCGGTGTAGCGTGGTTCGCGGTCAAGGCATTCTTGATTCCAACGACATTGGCGCTCCGGTGTCGAACAGCTGAGGGCCCCCCCCATTGGTCCTACAAGCAAACGTAGAAGACCTCACATTGGTCTTGATTGCCTCCCTCAAGAGTCAACCGTGTAGGGCCAAGGGCTTATGACAACGAAAGCAACTGCCTGAGAATACATGAGCTCACGCTGCCACAGTCGCCGGAGCTGTAGCCTGCACAGAGTTGCGGCGCGACCCCACAGGACTTTGCAGCTCAGTGCATGGGGAGGTAAGGGCGCCCCAGAGGCTACATCGTAGAGCTGACCCCTTGGCAGGAGAGACCCTGTGCAAAATCTCGACTTTTTCGAACGAATCGTCCTGGTAGCAAGGATTGTGAAATCGATGGCGAAGTATCTTGGTCCCTGGCCTCCTCGGCTTCTGCTGCGGGGGCTTCCTCGACCTGACACACTGACACGGCTCCAGGTCTCTCCAACAAAGGGCAGACCGGTCTAATGTTCAGGGCTGGAAATGATGCCCAGCCCCAGCCTTTCAGATATTTTCGGACTTGAGATCAGAGGGCTTGTCTGCATGGCATCTTGACGAGTCTTTCAATTCGGGAGTCGTGCGGCCTCCGCTGGGTCTTCTACCGAAGCTGCTTCGCCTCCCAGCCAAGCGCAGCAACACTGTCGTTCACGCAGCTTCAGATTGGTCCACGCCTAGGATCAAGGCCGCATCCTTCTCGCCTGCAAAGTACAGCTTTGATGCTGACTGCATGACCCGCAAGCAACGAAGCACTGGCCTGCATCTGGGAGCACCTGACAGCATGGCGATGCAGGGACAGGATGCAGTGCACTGAGCACTTGTAGATCTCAGTGCTCCCCGCACCATCCCAGGAAATCCCACAAGGGGCGGAGGCTGGCGGCACCTCCAGGCTTCCCGCTGGCACAGGGAGGGTGATCGGAGCGCCTGCCAGTGACGATTACAGGTCTTAAGAAGTGCAGCCCGAAGTGACTTTAAGAAACAAACCCTCGCAAGATCCACAAGACGCTATCCACAAGTGGACCTTTCAACCGGCACCAGCACAACCCTCCGATTTCACGGTCTTCCGCAAGGCAGTGGGATACAAAGCAGCGCTGGCCTGCATCCGCTTTCGGCACCGAAGCGGCCTCTGCAGCCAGCCAGCGACGACCCGAGAACTTCCCCAAAAAAGAGCCAAGCTCTCAGGGCACCGGAGCCACCGAGCCTTCGGGGCCTCCACATCCACTGCCCCACGCGGAATGAAGACGGGTGCCTGAACCGTCGCGGCACTCCCGCTTCCAGGATACGAGTATCTGGGACGAGCTAAATCGTTGGCTGCCTTTACCTTTTTGGCAGGACGTCTCTTCTTGGATTTGGGGGTGCAGACAAAGCCTCCGCATTGAAGCTGCTGCCTTGTCCAAGGGCAGCCTCGCAATCGCGATGCGAAGTGCGAGAGTTTCACCGTGTTTTCACAGGACAACTGCTTTGGAGGCATTGGGGCAAGGAAGGAGAGCAGGCATCAAGCTGTCGCTGCGCTGAGCCCTGGCCCAGCGGCCCGGCCTTCTCCAAGTGCGCGCGGACTTCCAGCTCGCTCGGCAAGTCTCCATCCTCTCCCGGCAGTCGCAAACGAAGGAGCGCAGCGAAGATGAAGATTGGATGAGACTGGACTGGATGCTAGTAGTTGCTAGGGGTCTGCAGCGTGTGCGCCTTCTTCCCGGGCTTCTTCCTTAGAGCGAAGGACGAGTGACACGGAGAGGCCTCTCGTAGCAACAGCGCGCAGGCTGAGATCCAGGCGGGACCGCAGCAGCGGGTGCTGCCGACAGGCCTCTGCAGGTGCGAGAAAATAGCAGCAGAGGCCAAGTATGGTGCTTGTGACACAGCTGCAAGGTGCTTCCACAGTTGCCAGACTAGGCAAACGATTCAGAACACTTTCAGCGTGATACCAGTCTCCAAAGAGCCTGGTGGCACCGCGGTTGTGCCAAAACCAGGCGCCGCCGGGAACATCTGCGCTGCCTGCAGAGTCGCTGTTGGAGATCCAGCTCGAAGCAGACTCCCAAATTGCAAGCGACCCAATCAATACACCGGCTCCTGCGTCTCCAGCTGAGTGAGTCGCTCCGTCAAGGCATCCAGTGCCCGCTGCTTGGCCTCGGCTCAGTGCGCGGGCGGGGACCCGCGAGTGCTGTGGTGAGATGGGTCACCCAGACCAGGGCCAGCGCGGCGCCGGCACGCAGCATTCGGTCCACTTTGTCGATCTGTGCATCAACCTGTGGCTGCCATTTCGCTGACAGCATTGTGACAAAATCGACGAGGATATGTGCTGCGGACTGCCTCGGAAAAAAAAGAAAACATTACATCATTGCCCAATCAGAAGCCGCTGACAGCAACAGCGACGGCTCCGAATATGACGAAAACTGATATCGACAAGACAAGAAGTAAAGACTGCTTCTCGCAACACAGGGGACAGTTGATGATCGGCTATTGTGCGCAAAATTATGGCCAGCAACCTACAGTAGATAGCTGTGTTCTGTGATCGACGGCTGCATCAGCCAACTGCCAGCTGTCTGCCTGGTCGGCCTTTGGGGCCGGCTGGCTGTCCAACTTCCGGCGCGCCTGGGCTTTTGCGTTGCAATCACCTGCCTCAGCCACAGCTACAGTCAGATCCTGTCCTCGTCCAAAGCGTCTCGATGATGACGCATGAGGTCCGAGTTGTGGTTGTGAGCGAGGATAGTTCGATGAAGGTCCTGAATGACATAGTCATCCTGTCTGCCCCTCAAACCCGAAAACCCTTCTCGACTCTGCAGCATATGGGCCTGCTTCAGGGCCTTTACCTCGGATCCCCACTTCTGCTCCAGCTGCTTGATCTTCTGACCTCGGCCGGATCTCACTGGCGGCGTTCGCCTAATGAGCAGGGCTTCCTGTTGGCCAATGTGCTGTGCTTCAACCTGCCCCGTCCCTCCCCCCACCCACCAGGCCAGGGCCAGGACTCAAAAAGGCACGGTCCACAGTCATTGCCGGATCCACTCCCGTGGCAGTGCCTGTAAAGAGTCACCCAGAAGGAGAAGTCAAATGAGACTAATCCAATTCCAATCGCGACATAAGCATCACCAGCATCCTCATCGAAAAAGCCGTCGTCCGCACCATTATCATCACGACCCACCACCATCGGGACCATCGAGCAGTCCACTCACCACCTCCGCTGGCACGACGAACACCTCCTCTCCTGCACCCGGCCTGAACCTAGAGATGCAAACATTTGTGTCGCGACCATGACGGTCACACACAAAACCAAAACTACAGGCACGAAGAAAAAGCTTATGAAGCAGAGGAAGCAGTAGCAGTAGCAGGAGCAGCAGCCACGGCGGCAGCAGCAGCAGCAGTAGGACTACTGGTAGGACTCTGGGACTACTAGTAAGACTAGGACTAGTCGTCGTCGAAGTCGCAGTCCGAAGTGCTAGTACTAGTACTCATCCGAGCTGGGCCTCCCGAATTCAATCGGACGCAGCGGGTGACACGCTCCGACAGCTCGGTGATGTGTGACTGCCAGGCCAGCGAATGAGAAAACTCGGCAGGGGGAAGCTAGAGACTCGTGATAGGCTGCGCCTCTGGGCCATCATTGGTGTGTGTTGCTGAACGCGGAGGGACTTCTTGCTCACATACAGGCTCCTCCCTAAAAGGCCTCCATCTGTGTCAACTGGCTTCTGGCGACGTTGAGCTCGTGCCTAGCAGAGCAAATGTACCAAGCAGATCATCTGATTCAGAGTGGCTGCACTGCTCGCTGAGGAAGGGCTCCTTAACCAGTTGGTAGAACGATTGGTAGAAGGCAAAACGAGACAGATGCAGGACCCCTCCAGGCGTGCCTGACCCGGGCTTCGGAGTCTTTTTTGGCTTGCAGAATCATCTGCTCCACCTGAACCGCAAGCAAAGCTTTGGGTTGACCTCAAGGCACCCGAGGCCGCAAAAGCTCAAGGCCACAGGGCCGCTGGATGCCGCTGGCACCTGCTGGCCGATGGCCGTTGCAACGTCGCCATGTATCGACCTCAAACAGCCGAGGCATCGACTGGACGAATACACTCGGGGCCACTAGGGCACATGCAGCGTCCCTACCTGAGCCGCTGGCATCCTCCCTACGCGGAGGCAGCCAAAGAGAGAGCTCCCCTCTTGCGCCCCCCTACGCGGCCCCAGTAGGTCCTTCAATGCTTGAGCCGTTCAATCGGCTGTGCAACGAAGTACCGTGATCCTTCTTCACCAAGGTGCTGAAGATCGGAAGTGTCATCGTCATCGCCATCATAATCACCACTGCAAAACCGAAGCTGCTGCTGCTGGCGGATGCAACATTGCATCAACGGCCGCTGCAAAGCATGCATTCAAGATTCCAAGAAACTGCCCATCCTGAAACCAGCAATCCCGTCGGCAACAACGCTCTTGGTCGTGGTCTCTTGTTGAGACAGCTCCGCCCGCCTGGAGGGCGCCCATGTTCCCGACCAGCAACGGCACCCCGCTCCTCTAGCCAGTGTTTATGGCCAGGGCTGAGCTGCTTGCACAGTGGCAGCGTCTCATACTCTGCTTCCACATCATCGCTACCATCGACTTCGAGCATGACTCTCCAGTCTGAGGGCTAGGCCGCAACGCTTGAAGCGCTGGGGGCAGCATGTCCTGAGGAAAGCTGTGAGTCAGCAGCACTAGGGTGCACTTGTGGACCTTCACTCCTGCAGCCCAAGGTGCACCTTCCAACCTAATCAACAATCAACCTGAACACCACGTGAAACGGGAAGCAATATGAATGCAGCTACCCTTCTACCCTGCCGGTTGCTTCGTGCCACTTAGTGTCAGGACCTGTGATTCTCTAGCACTCAGGGATTTTCGCATCGATTTCCTGGCTGCCCTGCTATATGATGACGCATACACGTGTTCTCAGCCACCCTCATCGACTCTAACCCCCGCAATGCAGAAAAGGTTGTGGCCTGTGGGAGGCGATTGCAGCCACGGGGCATCCATCCCGGCATTCTCCTCCGGACCTTCGGACTCCTTCCCACGGAGACAAGAAGACTTCCGGTTCTGCCCCTCTTGGCGTTGCGGCTACTCGTACCGGCCACTGTCCTCTGCCACTGTCGCATTGGTACGTGGGACGGTCACAGTCAGATTGCCGGTTCCGGAGTTGTACCTCCAATGGATTCACAATGGCAATGGCAAGAGTGGCAAGAGGAGGCAGGAGCAGAAGCAGTACCACTGGAAGAAGCACAACCACCGTTTCGGCGACAACGACAGCAGCATCAACACAGAGCATCACAGACCATGCGTCGGTACCATGCACAAGTTCCGCATGCAGCGTCCTCCGAGACCTGCATGACACCACCATATCCGAACGCATCGAGGGCACGTGACAGAGACGTGGCCCACGTCGGAGCCCTTCGGCAGCGAGAAGACGCGCTGACAGGAGCAGGCAGAGGGCAGGGCGGTGCTGCGGTGCTCCCTGCATTTCAAAAAAGACCAGGATTCCGAGCCTGCCAGGAGCTGATGAGGGGCCCTTGCCGGTGGCGGCCGCTGATCACCAGGGACCTGGCTCGCTGAGCAACGCTGGACAGCTGCAGATTTGTGTGTTCTCCCTTGTTCTCGCCTGCCACGGATGGCTCGCACGGACAGCGGCTTCTCGCTGGAAGCGCTCGCGGCACCGAACTGCAATGGGGTGGCAAGCGGTATTGACCGCACGGAGACGTGTCCTTGGGAGCCTGCGCTGGCCTCGTAGCCAGGGAGGACGGCAGAGATCACGATCTGAGTCTCGTGGTCATCGTGCACCTGTCATGCATGGCGTGTTATGGAGTGTTGCCAAAGCTCTGCTCTGCGTGTGCGGTAGCGTGTTGCCAAAGCTCTGCCAAAGGAGTGCAGTCTCAGTCTCTGATCCGGGCGGACCTGGAAGCTGCCCTGTGCAAGGCCGACGTGTCCTCGCCCGAAAACGTGTTTTGATACGAGTCGACTCGACAGTGCTAGCTGCTACACTCCTGCATGGTGGTCGCCGAACATGTCCAGCAGGCCACCCAGCTGCATCTGCATCTGAGCCAGGGCAGCGCAAACAGTTGGCAAACACCTGCGATCGTGGGCCTGCATGGGGCGCTGCATCAGCGCTTGGCTCCCTACAGAGCCGCCCGCAACCTGAAACGATCTCGGCTCCTGCCAACTCTCTGCGGTCTCGGGCTTGGCCTGCTGTTGAAGCATCCTCTCCATGTTCTTGTGGAGGTCCTGGGCAAAACACGAAGCAAAGGCGCAGAGTGGCTCGAAGCTTTGCGAGACTGCACGGCTCCTCCCAAGGGTTGTGGCCCATGTGTCGTTCGACCACCATGACCTCTCATGCGATGATGATGAACGGCTTTGGCAAGTCGTTTTGCCGCACCGACTTTTGAGCCCAGGGCCGGCGACCCAGCAAAGGCCAGATGTGCACCATGAGGCAGTTCGAGTTCGGGCGCCTGGCACCCAAGATTTACTCATTTCTCTCATCTTCAGCCTTCACGAAGCCCGCCTTCTCGCTGGTCGCCGACATCGCAGCATCAAAAGGCCAGACTGCTGCAGCCGGCCCTGGCAAAATGCCGAAGGCGGGAGAGTCCCATGCCTTTGGATTCGGATACGACGAGACCCGAGCCTGGCGACCACAGGGCCCCCAGCCACAGCGCGTGGCTTCTCCGGGGCATGGCAGCCGACAGACCAACACGTTCGAGTGCGTGTGTACCACGAGCATACTGCGGAATGGAGAATTCCAAGCTTTCACTTCATGGCTTGGCCAAGATGTTGGGGGGCAGTGTCGGCAGGATGTCGGAAACTCCAGGATGCGTTAGACCTCAACAGATGTTGGACTTTTCGCAACTCCCACTTCTGTCAATGCAAAGCCCCCGTTAACGCTGCTGGTCCTGGTTATGCTGCACAAGGTCATGTAGTATCGACAGCATGCGACCAAACACTGCAATTCCCTGCATTTTGCCATGTCTCCTCCTTGTTTCTTGGATCCGGAATGCCACCTGGGACTCCACAACGAATTACATGATCGGCCCTTCGGGACGGACTGGAAGCCTAGAGCCGGCACGACAAGCAACGCAAAGCGGGCGACGTGCAAGCTGGTAAAGGTGTCTGGTTTTGCAAGACCAACAGCGATGCAACCCTTTTTCATAAATCACGCCAAACCAGGCGGTGGCTCTACCACACGGATTCGTGCTGATGCTCGGATGTTGATGAATTTGTGGATGAGCTTCGTATGTGCCAAAGCAAAGCAGACACTGGCTAAAGTCTTTTCCCAACGACGCAAAGCTCGCTCGCACCGAGCCGTGTGGCGCAGAGGGCACGACCTGTCACGGAACGTAATGTCATGTGTTGGGGACGCCCATCGAAAGCCCTCAATTTCCACGCTATGCTCAGAAGGGTCCTAATGTCTCAACACGTTTCAACCGTGTCTTCGCCAAAAGACGGGGCGGGCTTAAGACAAAATGCGATCAACCGGGATCGCCAAAGGAAGGGGCGGGTGAATTTCGGCTGAGGCTTTCACCTTCGGCCGCCACACCAAGCGTGACGGCATGGCAACAGGACTGTTTGTAGCAACGGCTACAGTTACAGTTCCATGGAAGGTCCTGCATTCCGTAATTATACTTTAGCTCTGACCTCGTGTCTCGTGCACGCCCTTGGAAATCAAACTAAAGCTTTTAGCACTCGAAAGAAGCCACCAGAAGAGTGCTGGGAAAGCCGTTGCAAGAAAGCCCCGCCGTGTCAGAGAACCGCATGATTACGCGAGCGTTGTCAATGCTGCTGGTCCTGTCTGTACTGCCAGGGGCTACATGAAGGACATGAGCCCAAAGCTCCAGCAGCTAACGAGTCGCGAAAGCACTGTGTGCCTGGCCTTACTGCGTCGATGTGCATGCAACTGCAGCGCTCCCCTGATGCATCCACATGCCTGTGCTTTTCTTAGCGATGCTCGTTACTACTCTGCCGCTGCTACTGGCGGGGCAATGGCTCGGCACCTGCACTGGATGGCCGGGGCAGTCGAGTAGCTCTTGCCGGCAAAGATCCGAATTCGCTTCTCAAAGGCTTCGATCGCAGCGATCAGAGGGATTTACTTGCTTAATTAAAGTAGGGGCGAGCCGTGCCCTCAGGGGTGCAGCCGGCCCACGTGCAACTGCTATCCTGGCAGCCGCACGCAAGGAGAATGAGCCCTTGTTTCAACCCAGTACCCGTTTACGGCGGAGCCTCTGGGCAAGCAGGGGCACGATGTTAACCGCATCGTAACGCCTCGTCCTGTGCAGCACAAGCAGGCATTTCAAGGTGGCCTGACAAGCAGGTGGTCATGAGCAACATCGCCGCCGAACCTCTTCGCAGTTGCCTTCCGATGCTTCTGGGGGCTCGCTGGTGCCCTTTCCAAGACAGATCTCGACCCGACTCCCGGGCCGCTCCTCTCAGAGTATGGGATCGGTTCTGGCCTCTGTGCAGGGTCCGGCGCTTCCTCTCCGCCGCAAGCCTCCCTGGCGATACATGAAGAAGCCGATTCGTAAACTGAATCCAAGCCACCGGTGCACGCCACAGCACTCTGAAACAACGGCAGAGCCGCCCAAGCCAGACCTTGCGGAGGCACATCTGAATGAAGCGGATCGGCTGCCTCCAATTGCTGAACCTGTGGAGAGCGGCACTCTCCCACGGGTTCGAGGGGCCGGGAATTGGGCCCGGAACCGGCGGACGGACCCACCCACCGCGACATCGAACCAGTCTTCCGGGCCTGACAAGGCGAGGCCGCGAAATGGCCAACACAAACACTTCGGTGCAGTCCGAAAGGCACTGAAAGTTCAGGACGAAGAGCGGCCAAACTCCTGCAGAACGGCGCAGTTGTGGGATCCGAGAAGCGTCGCAGCGTCGGAGCCAGCAGCAGTTGTCAAGAAAGAGACACGTGCATACCTCTGTACATGAAGAACGGGGCACAGATAGATGCAGCTGATCTTTCTCTGCTTCAAGTCGCTTCGACTCTTCATCTCACATAACGCTCGCAGCACTCTCTCGGGGCTCTCTCTTCTGCATTGTTATGGTGTCTGAGGGTGTGATCTCGCCAAGTGGATGTAGCAGGGTCCTGCCACTGGAGCCCGGTTAAACGCCGTCAACGCATCACGTTCTTAGTCCGGCTTCCTTGTGCCTGAACAGCACTAGCCACTTACAACCTTGCAGCCGACGTCTCCTCCAGCTGCCACGGTGCTGACCGAGTCGGGACCCTGGGCAGCGCCTTTCAGTACCACGAAGGGATAGGGCCCCTTCACCGCCGTTGCGAGCGGATTCAATTATTGCTGGGCTAACTGTCTCCGAAACAAGATGTTCACAACCCGGCTGACGTTCTGCTTCGTCAAAACACACGTGCCGAATATGTCTGAACCCCGAGCCTTCTTGTGCCCGGAGACTCGCGGCAGCGAAGAGTCGCACGATGGACTCGTGTATAGGGGTCTGGGTCGGCTCGATGTAGCGGCCATTTACGTAGAGGTACATGAAGCTGTCGGTGCTTTGAGCATCTTCCAGCCTCGACACGACACCTCCCGAGGGCTTCGGCAGGAGCTGAGCAGGCCTTTGTGCCACCCCGCTACTCTCATAAGCACACTGCTCAACACTGCCCGAAACACCGATCGCCACGACACAGATTGAACAAAGAGTCACTCTCATGCACTGGACGCATGGCTGCCTCTACATTAGATGCCACCCAAGTCTGCACACGACACAGGTCAGTCTACACACAGCTGCAGCTGAGGCCTTCTAAAGCGGAGCCGTCAGAGGACCACTGCACCCTGCACTTCATGGAAGTTGGGAGCCCAGAAAGATGATCCGATTCGGGGCACCTGCGAAGGCCACGAGTGCAGCCGCATCCCAGCCTCGGCATCAAGACAAAAGAATTCTCATGGTCACTACGGCCGAACCCGGGCCATGCACATCATAGCATGCCGTAAGAACCAGGCACATGCTCTAGTCTTTCTGCGGCCTGCTCGGTGACCAGGTCCAAGCAGTGTGCCTCTTGCGTGCAGCATGCTCACAACATGTCCAGCAAGTCTTGTTGCTCGTCCAGCTTCACGCAATCCACGACACCGCACGTGCGCACAGACACGAGAAAAACAGCTCAAGCACAAACGAAAAACGAGGCACTTGCACTAGGATCTATTAACAAAATGTAGCCAAGACTGCGGCACCGAATCGCCTCTTGGCCAAGGAAGCGGAGCCGCAGCGACACCCGCGGTCGAATCAAGACCTGACGAGCCCGCCACAGATCAGGAATCACCGAAACCTCTTCAACCGGCCTTTTCCACCTCTAGACTCGAAAAGTGGGGGACGCAAGCAAGGGCAGGTCTCTTTCTCTCCCGCTCTTGCTTGCTTGCTAGCGGTGCCTTTCACAACTGCTCCTCCCTTCCTTCCCTCCCTGGGGCATGACCCGCTCTCTCGCTCTCTCTCTCTCTCTCGCGTGCATCTTTCCCATCCGCCCTCGCCAGGCAGCCAGGCCGTTTGGACTGTGCTCAGTTTGTCGGAAGGGTTAGCAGCCACTAAAATCACTTTGCTGGCAAATTAGCATCCGATCAATCAGTCTACTGACACGGTCACTCTGTCGCTGACAAACTGCACAGTCAACGGATGGAATACTAGTTACTAGTTACTAGTACACTCGTCCGCTTCTCTTGGCTATTCTGTCTCTTATCGGCCATGTGGAATCCTGGGCCTAGCCTAGCTTCCCTTTCGTTGGAGACGAGCCTGGCGCTCCAAGCGATGGCGAAGCGATGAGACCTGCTCAGACGCCACAGACCTCCCCGGTACAAGACGAGCAAGGCTGCCCAGGCCATGATAGGCCATGCCAGCCTCAACTTCCCGGATCAGCCTGCCAAGTCCCTCCACCCGGATGGTGGTGCCTGGACCTGCCAGGACATGAAGCGGCCGTGAAGAAGGGCCAACTCCAAGAACTCGCCTCCATGCGGGACATCGGAGGGGCCAAGATAGGTCACCTTCCCCTGCTCGAAGATCTTGCACATGGTCCCCCGTCCCGAGACCTGCAGGCTCTGAGGCTCTGCAGGGTCAGATCCCATCTGAAGTGCTCGAAACTCTCCGAGTCTCCTTGGAGCGCACGACCACGCGCCCGCAGCGAGCGCAGACCGCGGCCAGGGAGGTCACGGCGGTCACGGGCTGCCCACCAAGCCCCTCTGCCCCAAGCGCCTGGAAGGCTGCAAGTTTCGAGCTCCCTGGTGGGAGTGGCCTGAGGCCCAAGGTCCAAGAAGGAGGGAAATGCCTCCATGTCACGCCCAGAACCGTCATCTCGTACGGTGAGCACAGCACCCACGGAAGACTCCTGGAGCTCGACCTCGGCTGCAAAGACTGCCTGAACCCAGGTCAGGCGCATGGCTACCCCAGGTCAGGTGACCTCCACTGCCGTGGCGCCAGCATCCAAGGAGCCGATCAGGAGCTCCTGCAATGACTGAGAAGCTCACGCAAGCGCATCGCAAAAATAAAGCTCCCAGCATTCTTGCAAGGAGTGCGGTAGCAGCCCTTGCAAGGAGTGCGAATGTCAGCTGCAAGGCATGAAGATCTGGATAGCTTCCCTGCAAATACACTTGCAACTCTAGGTGCAGAGCGAAAGATCACATCCAGAAACTACCAGCAAGATGTGGAATTCCAGACTGGGCATGTCTGACCCACTCAAACATGGCGAAGGTGTTAAATTTCCTTGTCCTACAGCTTTCCGGGAATCCTACATCGAGTCCGTTGGCAAAGCACTCCGCAATTGCACATGCCGTCGCCTCTGCCACGCGCCCCGGACAAGGCACCTTCCATGCGAACAAGACGATTCCAACTGTGGACTTGCGCAATTTGCTGGGATGAAGAATCGTGGAGAATCGTGCCTGGATGTCTGCACGCAACTTCCTGGGAATGGAGCGTCAAAGACGATCAAGAGATGAAATCCGTCTTCTCTGGGATCTCAGAAATGAGCCGTGCACACCTTTGCACAATCCCACGCCGGAGTTTCTAAAATCTAAGCCGGGAGTCACTGCTGCCTGCACGCTCAGCTTGCGGATTTTGGGGGCAGGAGTTGCCAGCACCATGGTGGACAAGACCCTTTGTGACAAAGCTACAAAGGAAAACAGTCAACAGCGGCTCTTGCTTCGGAAGCTGCGATAGACCAACACTTCAAGGCCAGTGCATAGTGCAGGAGTCATATAGGAGGAGCTTCAATTCCACCTCTACGAGCACGGAAGGACGGCTAGGCAAAAAGCGCATTTGAGCATGCTTCGGTTGCATTACCATCATTACGACAACCTATCGACGCATGCACTCAAAGACCACCTTCTCGGACCTTCTCGACAGCAAGGTGAAGGATTTGCGGTTTGCAGTGTGCGGTTCTTGATGCAGTGCTCGTTCTGTACAGGGTACCCATTGGTGCCCAAGGTGGTTGAGGAGAGGCGTTGGGTCTGGGGGCCTAGCGGAGGCCTTTCTGTTCTGGGATTACGGCTCAGGGTTTAACTTCTGTGCTCACATTGTGCCGCATGCTACGCGTGACGCAACCCAATATCCGAACACCAAGATCTCGAAGCTGACGCAACACTCGAAACTGGGATCTTCGATTGCCCACTACACACAGCTCCAAGACTGGATCTCACGCGCAAGCGGACTTGACGAATTTCACAGAGTATACAGACCCCAACACCGACAAATGACGCAACACTCCTCAACCACAAACGCTAAAATGCCAGAATATGTCAGCAAACTCTGGTTGACAACCTCCCTCCCGCTTCTTTTCGACAAGGAGTTTCAAGCCTGGTGCGGGCATGTCTGCATAGCTTCATCGCAGCCTGGCTGCATCGGGACTTTCCGAAATCAAACCTTTCACGAAGTTCATGGCTGTCGTGATCATTGTCGAGATCATCGATGTTAGGACTGCGCGGGCAAACCATCGACGAGTCAATACTTTGCCCATCACTGGAAGTTGCAGCTCGTCTCGCCTTAAGACTAGTGTCTCAAAAATCGCACGGTCATTCGGTGAATGGCGACATCTGTTCACGGCATCCTCGACAGCTTCGTGGAAGGCGACGAGCTGCATGAACAGAAAACCGGCTGTAAGCTGCGGATGGTTCAGGCCCAGATTCAACAACAGCATTTGAAAGCAGCGAGCATCGCTGGTGTCCCGGCAGTGGAAGGCTGGCCTTCTCAGCGCCAGGACCGCATCTGCTGCAAGGCTTGTAAGCAGCGACAGTCCATCCAAAACGAAGTGACACACCAAAAAGCATCCGAAGCGCCTCTGGCCAGTGTCGGAAGTCCCGAGCAAACACAAGCAGTGAAGAAGTTCGGGCTTAAGCTTGAACGCTAAACTTCCTTATATACCTGTATACAGTTAGTTGAAAGCCTGCACACCAATAAGGATCGGAGAATAAGCCCAAGCTTAGACCACCATCAGACCAGACCACCATCAGCACCTTTTGTGTCAGGCAAACGTGGTACCAGCAGCCTATGACTATTGTTCTACAATTACTGAAGCAACGTCCTTTGAGCAGCCCTGCCTCTTGCAGTCCTGGCAAGCTTCGAAAGCCGCTGTCAAATCGCCGACAACTTCTGCAGACTGGACAAGTGCTGCCACATGCTCCAACTCGCCCTGCAGCAACATGCATGTCGCAATATGAGGCAAGGCCACAAGCCAGGACGCGATGAGCCACATCCCAAAGTCGGTGAGTGCAGCCCACCCAATTGTTGCGATGAGTTCCCAGAGAGTGTGTTGAACAGGGTCTTCGTGCCGGGATGTCCCCCACAGAATCAGCACAGCAGCATAAGCCACCACCGTCAAAAAACAGGCAGCGGCCAATATCCACCCGGTGGTCTGCTTGGTCTGGTATCCACGGTGAACTCTCGTCGGAACTGCAGCCCGCACCTGTCTGGCAAATTCCAGATGCAGTAGACAGGAAATTCCATTCAGTGCGAAACTTGCTGCCATGCATGCAATGACAGTTGCTTTAGCTCGGCAGGCATTCGAGCTGTCGCACTCAAGCTCCTTTCCGATAAAAACAAGTGCGAGACTCTCGTTAGAGATGGTTGTTGCGACAACGTAGCCTGGAAAAGCGACGGACAGCACCATGCCAATTCTGTCAGTTCGGGATCGGCATGGAATGCTGAGCCAGCCAGTTGCCACCATGGCCATGAGAAGCAGGACAGATTGCAAGGGCCTCTCATCATAGAACCCACCTCCGCTGAAAATTCGGACATCGAACACGGAAAGCGAGGATGACAGCTCGGGGACAAGCCTGCCAAGCTTGGGGTCGTTGCCGAATATTGGTGGGAGTGGCAACAACCTCGAAAGATAAGCGAAAGCGACAGCAGCGATTGCACATTGAATACACCACCGACGGCCGGCACATGCCATCATGGCCATAGCTGGTGCGAAAGGGGTTACCAACTCACACATATGATACATCTCAACGAACACTTGAAGGCTCGTACCACCGCCGGCCGCCATCAGCCACCGCACAAAGAAAAGTGCAACAGAGAGTACAGATGCGACGCCCCAAAACCAGATTATGGCCGGCCTTGCGTCTGGATTTGTGCCAGCGGCGAACAAAATCCAAGCTTCTGTGGAGTCCAATCCATGCGCGGATTCCCGTGAACTGGCCTCTGCAATGCTGAGGTGTGCAGAGACTGCCGACTGGAAGGAATCCATTCCGGAGGAACCTGGCTGTGGCTCTGATGGCGTGCTACAAAATCAAACTGTTGTCCTCGAGCCAGCCCAAGTGGTTGCAAGTGCGACGACTGCGGCTGTTACTGCTGCTCCTGGTCTTGTAGCCGACCTTGACACCTGCAAATGCTTTTGCTTGCTTTGAGGAGTGGCCTCTTTGCCTTAATGTTTTGACTCTGATTGACACTTCTAGGCACGATTGCAACCCCCGGCGGATGTTGCTAATTTCGGTATTTTCGATTTCTGAGCGAATAATCCTGCTGGTATTGGAGATTTTACGCTGAAAGTGGAGGCGAGGGGAGGGGAGGGCAGTGGAGGAATGGGTGAAACACTGATGTTACACATCCAGGTGCATGTCTGTTTCACGTATCACTTGCATGTATCCATGCCTGTTGCTCAAGGTTCTTCTAGCAGAGTACGATCTACAGCTGTGCACCCGTAGTAAAAAAAACTCCTGCGAACCTGTGTTCTTGCACGCCTAGCGAGGGGATACACGCCCAGGTTACATCTCAACGTGGTAGCGGAACTTCCGAGAATCCCCGGTGTGCTTCACTCAGGTGAAGGTGACCAAAGTCTCTCCGGTACACTTCCCACAGGTGAAGATAACCGGAAGAG
>BGNK01005963.1:0-28871 GCA_003297005.1 Symbiodinium sp. clade A Y106
CCGGCAGGCGCCTGCGGACTTGAGGCTGTGGTCCTGCAGGACCAGCCGAAAGTCCCAGCCGATAAGGCTGCGCAGCATTGCAAAGGCCGCTGGCTAGCGAGCTAGCTAGCCCTAGAATAAGTAACCCCAAACCTTGGGCAAAAACAATGCGACCCTCCGTTAAGGGCTTAAAAGCAAGAGCCAGAGCTTAAAATTAAGGATTTGGAGGCTAAAATTAAGGATTCGGAGCTTAAAATTAAGGACCCGGAGCCTAAAATTAAGGGCCCGGAGCCAAAAATTAAGGACCAGGACCTATAATTAAGGACTTGGCCCTAAAATTAAGGAGCCGGAGCCTAAAATTAAGGGCCCGGTAAGGACCAGGACCTAAAATTCAGGACCCGGAGCCTAAAATTAAGGGCCCGGAGCTTAAAATTAAGGGCCGAGACCTAAAATTAACGAATTGGGCCTAAAATTAAAGATCCGGAGCCTAAAATTAAGGGCCCGGAGCTTAAAATTAAGGACCAGGACCTAAAATTAAGGACCCCGGAGCCTAAAATTAAGGGCCCTGAGCTTAAAATTAACGACCACGACCTAAAATTAAGGACTTGGGCCTAAAATTAAGGACCCGGAGCTTAAAATTAAGGGCCAGGACCTAAAATTAAGGACTTGGGCCGAAAATTAAGGACTCGAAGCCTAAACTTAAGGGCCCGGAGCTTAAAATTAAGGACCAGGACCTAAAAATTAAGGACCCGGAGCCTAAAATTAAGGGCCCGGAGCTTAAACTTAAGGACCAAAACCTAAACTTAAGGACCCGGAGCCTAAAATTAAGGGTCCGGAGCTTAAAATTAAGGACCAAAACCTAAAATTTAGGACCCGGAGCCTAAAATTAAGGGCCCGGCGCTTAAAATTAAGGACCAAAACCTAAAATTAAGGACCCGGAGCCTAAAATCAAGGTCTCAGAGCTTAAATTAAGGACCAAGACCGAAACTTAAGGACCCAGCCTAACGGCGCTTAATTTTACCTAAAATTAAGGACCCGGAGCCTAAAATTAAGGGCCCGCCTTCAAAGTTAAGGACTTGGGCCTAAAATTCAGGTCCCGGCGCCTAAAATTAAGGGCGCGGAGCTTACAATTAAGGACCAGGACCGAAAATTAAGGACCCTGAGTTCAGGGCCCGGAGCTTAAAATTAAGGACGAGGACGCAAAATTAAGGACCCGGAGCCTAAAATTAAGGTCCCGGAGCTTAAATTAAGGACCAAGACCTAAAATTAAGGACCCGAGCCTAAACGGGCTCGGCGCTCAAAATTAAGGACCAAGACCTCAAATTAAGCACCCGGTCCCGGAGCTTAAAATTAAGGACCATGACCTAAATTTAAGGATCCGGAGCTTAAAATTAAGCGCCCGCAGCTTAAAATTAAGGACCAGGACCTAAAATTAAGGACCCGGAGCCTAAAACTAAGGACCCGGAGCCTAAAATTAAGGGCCCCCTGCCCTCCCGTAAGGAGCTCCCTTATCTTTGCCTTCTTAATGAAGAGGGACCTATTCGCTCCCATTAGGAACCGTTTATCTTTACCCTCCCGTCAGGAGCTCCCTTATCTTTGCCTTCTTAATGAAGAGGAACCTATTCGCTCCCATTAGGAACCTCTTATCTGTGCCCTCCCGTAAGGAGCTCCCTTATCTTTGCCTTCTTAATGAAGAGGTACCTATTCGCTCCCATTAGGAACCTCTTATCTTTACCCTCCCGAGCTCCATTATCTTTGCCTTCCTAAGGAAGAGGGACCTCCTCGCTCCCATTAGGAACCTCTTATCTTTACCCTCCCGCAAGGAACTCCCTTATCTTTGCCTTCTTAATGAAGAAGGTCCTATTCGCTCCTATTAGGAACCTCTTATCTTTACCCTCCCGTAAGGAGCTCCCTTATCTTTGCCTTCTTAATGAAGAGGAACCTATTCGCTCCCATTAGGAACCTCATATCTTTACCCTATAAGGAGCTCCCTTATCTTTGCCTTCTTAATGAAGAGGGACCTATTCGCTCCCATTAGGAACCTCTTATCTTTACCCTCCCATAAGGAGCTCCCTTATCTTTGTTTCTTAATGAAGAGAGTCCTATTCGCTCCCATTAGGAACCTCGTATCTTTACCCTCCCGTAAGGAGCTCCCTTATCTTTGCCTTCTTAATGAAGAGGGACCTATTCGCTCCCATTAGGAACCTCTTATCTTTACCCTCCAGTAAGGAGCTCCCTTATCTTTGCCTTCTTAATGAAAAGGAACCTATTCGCTCCCATTAGGAACCTCTCATCTTTACCCTTCCATAAGCAGCTCCCTTCATGAAGAGGAACCTATTCGCTCCCATTAGGAACCTCTTATCTGTGCCCTCCCGTAAGGAGCTCCCTTATCTTTGCCTTCTTAATGAAGAGGTACCTATTCGCTCCTATTAGGAACCTCTTATCTTTACCCTCCCGTAAGGAGCTCCCTTATCTTTGCCTTCTTAATGAAGAGGAACCTATTCGCTCCCATTAGGAACCTCTTATCTTTAACCTCCCATAAGGAGCTCCCTTATCTTTGCCTTCTTAATGAAGAGGGACCTATTCGCTCCCATTAGGAACCTCTTATCTTTATACCCTCCCGTAAGGAGCTCCCTTATCTTTGCCTTCTTCATGAAGAGGGACCTATTCGCTCCCATTAGGAACCTCTTATCTTTACCCTCCCGTCAGGAGCTCCCTTATCTTTGCCATCTTAATGAAGAGGGACCTATTCGCTCCCATTAGGAGCTTCTTATCTTTTCCCTCCCGTAAGGAGCTCCCTTATCTTTGCCTTCTTAATGAAGAGGAACCTATTCGCTCCCATTAGGAACCTCTTAGAGGTTCCTAATGGGCGCGAATAGGTTCCTCTTCATTAAGAAGGCAAAGACTCTTGTCTTTGCCCTCCCGTAAGGAGCTCCCTTATCTATGCCTTCTTAATGAAGAAGGACCTATTCGCTCCCATTAGGAGCCTCTTATCTTTACCATCCCGTAAGGAGCTCCCTTATTTTTGCCTTCTTCACGAAGAGGGACCTATTCGCTCCCATTAGAAACCTCTTATCTTTACCCTCCCGTAAGGAGCTCCCTTATCTTTGCCTTCTTAATGAAGAGGGACCTATTCGCTCCCATTAGGAACCGCTTATCTTTACCCTCCCGTAAGGAGCTCCCTTATCTTTGCCTTCTTAATGAAGAGGAACCTATTCGCTCCCATTAGGAACCTCTTATCTTTTCCCTCCCGTAAGGATCTCCCTTATCTTTGCCTTCTTACCAGCACGGGCCTACCAGCCCTATACATGAGGCCGACTACCATATAAGGACGTTGACCGTATAAGGACGTTGACAAAGCTGCCAGACTCAAGCTTCGGCCACCTGCGGGCAAAGCCCGGGTCCATTTCAGGGAGCAAACCACTAATGATTTCGGTATAGTAGTGACCGAGAGCGAATGATCCGCAATGTTAAATATTGCACTCCGTATATGAGTCCTTAATCATCACAGTGCAGCATGATACGGGCCGGCCGCGTTCGTACATATAGCAAGAATATATATATAATATACAATATTGTATATATATGTATGTATATATATATATATATATATACACACTATATATATATATATGTATTATACTATATAGAGATATACTATATGTGTACATACGCACGTGTTATTGTACTATATAGCTGTTATTTGTTGTGAATTCATGATCCCCCGATATTGGTATACTATATTTCCTTATATTATTCTCTATATCTCTAGAATTAACTCTCTCGCTGTCTCTAGCTCTCTCGAGCTCTCTGTCTCTCGAGCTCTCTCTCGCTTTCTTCCGAATTAAACCTCGAGCCTCGATCTCACACTCTGCAACTTGTTGCGATGCTTCACACACACGTGCACGCACACACACACACACACACACACACACCCGCGCGCGCGCGCACGCACACTGACACACCATGGCGGAAAAGACAGAGAGAGAGGAAAAAAAGGAGGGAAAGAGAGAGAGAGAGAGAGAGAGAAGAGAGACATGAGTGAGAGAGACCCCGTGCAAGCTAGCTGGCGCATGCAGCGCCGCAGATGGAACGATGCCTCATGCAAGCTCATGCGGATTTTTTCAGCCTTGCCGCCACTGCAAGCACATCTGCACCGTATATCGCAGCAGAACGTGGCGCGACATATGCCGCACAGGAGATCTCGAAGCTAACATCTTGATGCGTCGCACTGCGTCCTCGCCGAGGTAGTTGCTGAAGTACCTAGGATTTTTGGGCCGCCAGTCGAGCACACAATGCTCCAAAAGGTGGATTTTTGGCCTGTAGTGGTATCTCGGCAGTGATCGCAGCACAGCACTTATGGCCAATTCGTTGTACGAATATCGCAGCATGAGGTAAGACCGCTCGAATTCATCTGCTGATGGCTCGTCGAAGAATCGCCTGAGCTTTGAAATTTGTAATCCATGCTGATGAAATTGTGGTAAATAAACAA
This sequence comes from Symbiodinium sp. clade A Y106, assembly GCA_003297005.1. Lineage (NCBI taxonomy): Eukaryota > Dinophyceae > Suessiales > Symbiodiniaceae > Symbiodinium > Symbiodinium sp. clade A. The sequence continues at coordinate 4,472 of BGNK01005963.1, forward strand.
CTCGAGGTATATATGGTCGATACAGCCTTACATACGAGCGAGCGGCCCGTGATTCAGCATCAGCAGTTCCATGTCTCTCAGCGACGACAAAGCTGCTGTCAGGTGCCTTAATTGACAGATTGCAGCAATTAACTCGATCTATTTACTAACAGCATGCGTGTATAATTACTCAATAACACAGGCGAACCACTGGATCAGGATCGGCACAGGTTGCAGGGATTGGCATATCGATGTCATGAAGGCAGCCGCCCACATGATCATGTACCGGCACGCTGTGGTGCTCAGTATTTTCTGCGACACTTCCACTACTTTGTTATTTCGCAGCACACCAGTTGTAAACAATCGCTTGCCAGCCCGGTCGCCCACTTTAAGCTGTTCCGCCCATTCGCGGTAAGCCTCCCAAACATGCAACAATCTCCGTTCCCGCGATGCTTGGCTAAAAATACTGGCATCGTCCGTGATTTCCAAAAGCATGCTCGTGATTAGGTCCACTGCTACGGCCAGGTGAACCATGTGCATGTAGTCGGGGTAAAGTCCTTCTATGAAAGTACATGTCATCATATATGTATATAAAATTGTTCGGCACGATGTATACGGGAATTCTAGGCCGGAATAAAATACGAGGTTTCTGAAATGTGCTTGGTTACGGCATGGGGCGAACCCCTTGATTGTGGTCAAAGCACTGTGCCCGTGCGCAGCCGTGAACTCTTGGAGGGTCTTGATCAACGTTTTCCGGTGCTCAGCCCGACGGCCGAAACACGTGTAGAGAAGATTCACGTCATTCGGTTCCCCTGCGGGTGCTTGCACGTTGCACCATTGCAGCGCCTGACAGAAATGACACGTCATTTTCTTGTTGTAGAATCCTCGACATGATATGGTCCAAAACCAAGCTAATAAGGAAAATAAGCCCGCTAGAGATATAAGATTTAAGAGAATTAAAACTAGTTCTATAATGCCAAGCAAGCTTCTATGTAATCCCATAGCCAGCATGTGGTATTCCCAATCCGCTTGAAAGCCATCCAGTATGCACTTGTACGGGCCAGCGATAGGCTTACCAGCCACAGCGGCGCGGGCCGGGTAGTAGCTAGCCCCAAATTTTTTGCCCCATGGATCAGTATCTGGGAAAAACCCATGGCCTTATTTAAAGATTATTCTGCTGGGTCGAGCCCAGGTAACGCCCGACATTTAAAACAGCCGAGACACATTCCTAAAGGTGTGTTGCAGGATTTCTAGACATGCAGCCAAGGCACACAAACAGTTGAAGCTCCATGCAATCACTTGAAGCACATGTTCACGCGCAGGCTTTCTGCAGAATGTCGCATTCATACATGAAAGCCTGAGCTGCGAGATTGCATATGTGCCGAGTACAGTAACTATTAAAAACTGCCGAGGTGCAAAATCCGAGTATTCAACGTAGACGATGCTGCTTCAGTTTGCGGTACTGTCACCAACGTGATGATCTCGAACTTTTGCCGTCCTCAATTATTGCATGCATGTATTGCATGCACCGATCAACTGCATTCAGCTGTTTCAGCAAGGTTGCGGTAAGCGTCAGCCCCGTCCCCGTATATTCTCAGCGGGATTATCGTGTCCAGGCGATCATTATTCTCCTCGAACCCAACAGTCAAACTTAAGACTTTTGGCGCGATCCTGGGTGTGCCCACCCGCCTTCAGCAGTGGGTGCGGAATGAAGAAATCATTTTGAGCGGCGAGCTCCTGTTCCCAATATGACCGCAGTGCCTTATTGGCACTGCAACTGACAACTGATTTGGAATACAACGTCACATTCTGTGGTTTTACATGGTTTGCTAAAACAGTTCTACATAAAGTGGCCGTGTATAAAGGGGTTGCACGTATAGTTTCAATAATACCCTAGTATAGACACTAGATCCGATGTGTCTCCCGTCAAGCGTCTCCGGGAGGGCCCGTCAGGAGCTCAAACAAGTCGCTCCGCTTGTACAAGCAGGAAATCACTTCATGCGGCAACATCATTTCGTGTTCGATGGTCTGCATCAGCTGGCCGCGTGCATCGACATATTCCTCACTAGCTTGCACTCAATAAGACGGACACCACGTTTGAAGGCAAAACTGTATCTGCAGCAAAGTCACCATTGGAACGTCGAAAACGAAAGGTAGAGGAAGAAGCTGACCTGAGTTCCAACTTCGTATTGATGCCGGATGAATACATGAAGAGTTTTGTCGGAAACAGACTATATATACATATACAGACGAGATCGATTTTGATAGTTAAGCAAAGTTGCGCCACGGTTGTTTTTTAAACCACCGTTGGAATATACGGCCAGGCCCAAACCGATTGGGGGATTCCAGTGCATCGCATAGCTCCAGAATCTCGGGCCTGATGTGGGACAGGGAGTAATAGCAAATCGTCTATATATGCATGCCACATTGTTTGACTGAGAGACGGAAGCAGCATATGTGGCAAGGATCGCAGGCGGCCTCGAGATCGAATCCATGTTTGGTTCATATCGATTGGCTGCCACTCAGCGCTGGCTCTTCTCGAACCCGCCCCCCCGCCTATTTGCTGTCGCAAGCGTTGCATGGTCACCTTCATGCACCCGGAAGGTAGCTGTAAGCACACGAAAACGAGATATTGAAGTTGATGCAAACAGTACTTGATTTCATGCACAGCACCAAGGCCTCTCCGCTCCCAAACATCTCAAGCATGTCTGAGATGGTCGTGGCCACATACTGTCCAATTTGGCCAGCCGGCTTCTTCTCTGGCAATGAGGTTTCCATGCGATATTCGACAGCATATAAGGTTTAGGGTTTAGGGTTTAGGGTTTAAATGTAAGGGCTGCAGCTCCGGCAATAAGGATTGCTCGATATATGAATCGCCACATAGCAGGACTTAGGGTACTAATGGCAGAGTAGTTGTGGGCCACTTATCAGTTTACAGGATACACGGCTGATTAAAATTTAGGTAGCGAATTAACATTGGGGACGACGTTTACTGTTCTATTTCAGTCCAGCCTGAATAATATACTCATTGGAGGTTTGTACCGTGCAAGTAGGTTATAGCTTCGGTCTCGACGGTCCAATGGTTGAGCGTTTATAATAGCACTAGCCTAAAACCTCCAAGCCCGACCCGGCCAGCCCAGGTGATCGCAACGGATGCGCGTGCGATCTGCACCGACTCCCTGCAGGACACGCAGCATTCGACATCACATGTTTTAGGGTGCTCGGCAGATCAGAGTCTGAAAACACTTCATTCGAAGTTGAGACGATCCCCTGCAGCCTCGATAAATCGGTTGTCAGATAATATAAAGCCCGAGCTGCATGCAATGGTTTCATGCTGCTGAAAAGGAGCCCATGTTGAAACTATATTATATGCTGCTTCGAAGACAACCGTCACCAGGCTGCATGCACCATATTGTGTCGCACTGCAGACAGATGAGCGCGGAAATGTTCAAAGTAACAAGTGTCAGCGCTTGCTGGCTGGACAGATCGAATAAGTTCCACATACTGCATGGGCTTACGATCGGCTTCGCTTCAGTGGGGGCTGGGCAGCTCTGTTCTCATCCCAGGAATCCGGGTCTCCTGTCTCGTCCCAACTGGACTCAACCAGCTGACCCGACTTCTCGGCTTCCTTCTCTGCCTTTCTTTTCGCGGCAGCGACTCCTTATATACGTCGTAAAGCGAGCAGCTGGCTCATCGAAGAATCGTATTCCATATATGTGACATATGGTGCTGCTAGTTGTGCTATGGATGTCAAGTCACGTCGGTAGTGGCCCGTCACGATGTCTTCGACAGACATGACGGCCTTGTTGTGCGCCTCCATGCAGGACACCATTAGATGCTGGGAGATCGACGAATGCAGCCAAGCAACTGGGCCTCGATATCATGTTTCTGGCTCTCGTAGGCGGCATAAACTTCCGCATCAGGCTTGCCCGAGAAAACGAAGTTGTTGATCCTGAGATTCCACTTCAATCGGCTTGTCAATTAATGTTGCTCAAACGACACACCTGTAGATATTTATCTGTCTTGTCAAAGTACCAGTTGTAGATGTCCATGCAAGCCTGGTGCACCTCGCCCATGTGCTTGATGTTGTCCTGCATGGCGTGCAAGTCCCCGAGTCCCCAAGTATTGCAGAAAATGAAACCCAACTAAATACATCTTATGTATACCAGGTCACGCACAAACACATGCCCGGCTATATAGAGATACAGGTCTATTTGTACATATGTGTGTGCATGTGTTCATGGGTCTTGTGGGTTTAAGGTCTTGTAGTTTAAAGCTATCATGTAGGTTTGCTGATGTTTGGGGGCCGAGGTTGGGGCTTATAGGGCTATTGGGGATAATTTCGGTCAGGCGATGTGGCCTCCTGCCGCGCCATACCGGTGCGTGTGAGGTTCTGTGCCACGGTTCTGGCTTTGTTAGCCAGATTCTGGATCCTTATATGCAGCAGCATGTGAATCACTGCTGCAAATTAAAGCGACTTATGATATAAGGTCCCGGTGTTGTTGCCAAGAGTCTGCTGCATGTTCTTGTCGAACTCTTTCTTCTCCTGCTCCTCCGGCGTCAGCACCTGCAGTCTGTGATGCTGCCGAATTATAAGGGTTTAGGGTTTAGGGTTTAGGGGTTTAGGGGTTTAGGGGTTTAGGGTTTAGGGTTCAGGGTTCAGGGTTCAGGGTTTAGAGTTTAGGGTTTAGGGTTTAGGGTTTAGGGTTTTTAGGTTTTAGGGTACAGTATAAATCAGCTCGGTATATGGGTCGACGTGGCCTTGGATTCCTTTTTCTCTTTTGCGGGCTTGATCGACCCCGGCTCTCCTGCTTTCTGCAGATCGATCGTCTGCGTGGCGAGGGTCTCCGCCAGTTTCTGCCGCGCGGCAGCACTTTTAATCTTTTTCTCGCCCTTTACGGCCGTCGACAGGCGCTTGATCCCTGCACCTTAGAATCAAAATTGTAGAGTTGTGCACGCGCGAAATAGCGAATCGATGGCAACTTCGCAGCTAGCAACTACAGTGTAGCGATATTATATAGGGTTTAGGGTTCAGGGTTTAGGGTTATTATAATATTGCAACTGGTTGCTGATTTCCCGCTCGCATTCGTACACCTTGTAGAGGCGGAAATCTTCGTTCTTCGGTGCCTGCCGGTGACGTGATCGAAGCATAGCGGATCGAGGGTGCTTGTTTAGGACTTATAAGTTAATTGGTACGGTGTCGGCATGATTAGTATTTCCAGCGGACCTGCGGATGCGGGCGCCCTGGCTGCTTCGCTACGATCTCGTTCTGCAGGAAGGCAGCCCCTTCGGGGCTCGAATATTTCTGGCGCAGCTCGTGGAGGGGGAGCTCGACGTAGTGACCTTCGTTTCGTTTTTCCGATATCCTTGGCTGAAATCTAGCGAATATCTCAAACTCGAAGCAGAGCTGTTCGTTAGTGAGCATCAATGTAGCATGGCAAATGTAATTACCGCCTGGCTTCTCACGATACTCCGCCTCGATCTTCAAGCCACTCATCCCATCGGGATCGATCATAAATTGCTTTAAAAATTCGAATCTTGGATGCAGCTTGCAATGTGGCACCGGTTTGACCCGAGGATTCGATGCGGCCGAGAAGCTTGCCCAACGTCGTCGATGTGGCTTCCCACTTCTCGAGCAACCCGGCGGGCAGTCCTACGGGTTGCAGGGTTCGACGAAATCCGCTATCACGTGGGGATGATTAATTGTAATATAGAGTCTCCATTGTAGTTCCTTTTTTGGTTAACCAAAGCCTCTATTGTAGGATCCTATAACCATATTATAAAACTGGTTAACCAAAAAAAGGGACTACAATGGAGACTCTATATATATATATATATATTCTATAGGTAGCCTATAGGTGAGTGCATGAGCATGAATTAATTTCGGGCCTTCTGGATTGTTGAAGCGCCTCATCATTGCCGATCTCTGCCGCTTCCGTTCCTCTGGTGGCATCTGGTTCGGGTGCGTCATTTCCTGCACACTTAATTATTTGCTGATGTGCTCATGCACTGATTGTTTAAGGGCAGACACCGGATGAAAGCTACTTTAGGGTTCAGGGTTTTTAGGTTTGCAGCCGTTTAGCTTGTAGCTAAATTAGGGGCCAGGGCTAATTATAAGGGATTAGAAAAGCAAGATGGGGTTTATTACAGGTTTCAGGATGTGAGTTTCGTAGTATGTAGCGTGTAAGGATTTAGGGGAACTCGATCAGGTACAGGAACCATTAATTTTTTGGCAGGTCAAAGCTTAATGTATAGATCCTTCGATCATCATTAGAATCGGGTTCAATAGAGTATTACCATGTAGTTTGAAACCTGATATTTAATGTGTATATATATATGTATATAAATATATGTAGGTATACTCATATATACTTCTAACTTAAGTCAAACAGGCAATGCAACAGATTAAATATATCTCGGCGACTTTTAAACCAACCAACTCCAATCGACCACGCGCGAGCCTGGATCCTCGCCCGTGCTGTAGCATCCAAGACCCTGACCTGATATAGGCAGCTATAGATGATTCTAACCGCATGACATCTGTGTCACATACACCTGAATTATAAGCATCTAGGGACCGCACCCTGCTCACCTTAGATTGCCCTGGCTCTCGCAGTCCCAGCGGGGACATCGTCGACGGCTCGCTGTACTCAGAGCCCACCGTGACGCTGGACAGCTGCCGCTTCAGGATCGATCTCGGGGGCCTCGTAGCAGCAGTTAACATCTGTTGATCGATCGAGGGCCGTGATCGATGCATGTGTGCTAGTACCGATCATGTCTTGTATAAAAGTATAATGTCAGCTCAGAAGCGAGGCAGTAGTGCTGCTGCCTGCGCCGGCCGTGGTAATTGCACGAGATTTGATTGCCCATTGGTTTAGTTTTAGCTTCGGGGCCCCGTGGCTTGCCTGCGGATGACCAGTGCTCGGAGTTCTTGTGATTCCAGTGCTTGTGCTGGTCAGCGTACCATGCTGCATCATCGACATCCACGCTCGCGAGGGCCTTGTAATCGGAATCCTCTGCACCAGCATCATCATCGCATTGGTTTCCATCATCATGACTTTCATTTCCCTCCTCGGGATCCCGAAGAACAGCATCTTCACACTTCTCCTCCCAATCATCTCCTCCCTCGTCATCTTCCTTCCACTCCTCTTCCACCTCCTCTTCTTCATCATCGTCATCCTCCTGGTCGCACTCATCCTCTTCCGCATCTGTTTCGATTGCATCAGCCGGAGCTCCGCCTGCCAGCAGGGCACTATATAGATGGCTCTGCGAAATGTATACGTAGCTGCATGCATGTGCCTATATACATATATTCGTTTATTTACATGTATAGTATACTATATACACGTGTGTGCAGATATTCATATATATATATACGCAAAATATTTACAAGAAGTGCATCCTGAAAACGAACTTCAAGAAGCACCCGACCTGAAATCACGTCTTGGAGGAAGTGGCAATGTTGTGTGAGCTGCATCGCCGGCTTCTCTCCCCATGAGTGCTTGAAGTTCGGGTGATTCAGTGCTTGCCACCTAAGAAACGAATCGAACATCGTTGCAAGCCCCCTGATCTTCTCAATGCGTAGCTTAACGAGGCGTGGCTGTTTCGCTTCCATGTTCTTCAGGCTGGACAGGACATAGTGGGGGAGGATCACGAGAGGGTCCTCGAAGTCTGTTGGGACGTAGTCGTCTGGTCTGTGTGTCATGTCGTGAATGTTGTGCTGCCAAAATTTGAGGTAGCTTTGCCAATCATCCCATGAACTGTCTTCGAAGCTGTTGGATGCATTCAGTTCACTGGCTTCTTGCTGAACATTGTGCAACAGCTCTTCGCTGACACCGGTGTTGTTCTTGTGCCTCTTTGGGGTGGTCTCCTCAGTGCTTTCGTGGTCGCCCTTGCTGCCAGAGCCCTTCTTGCCAGCTCCTTTCCAGGTGGTGGTGTCCTCGGTGCTCTCGTGGTTGCCCTTCCCTCCAGAGCCCTTCTTGCCAGCTCCTTTCGGGGTGGTGGTCTCCTCGGTGCTCTCGTGGTTACCCTTGCTGCCAAGGCCTTTCTTGCCAGCTCCTTTTGGGGTGGTGGTCTCCTCGGTGCTCTCGTGGTTACCCTTGCTGCCAAGGCCTTTCTTGCCAGCTCCTTTTGGGGTGGTGGTCTCGTCTGTGCTTTCGTGGTGGCCTTTGTTGCCAGAGCCCTTCTTGCCAGCTCCTTTGAAGGTGGTGGTCTCCTCGGTGCTCTCGTGGTTGCTCTTCCCTCCAGAGCCCTTCTTGCCAGCTCCTTTCGGGGTGGTGGTCTCCTCGGTGCTCTCGTGGTTACCCTTGCTGCCAAGGCCTTTGTTGCCAGCTCCTTTCGGGGCGGTGGTCTCCTCAGTGCTTTCGTGGTGGCCCTTGCTGCCAGAGCCCTTCTTGCCAGCTCCTTTCTCCTCGGTGCTTTCGTGGTTGCCCTTGCCCTTCTTGCCAGCTCCTTTCGGGGCGGTGGTCTCCTCGGTGTGTTCGTGGCTGCCCTTCTGACCGGTGGTGCCCTTCTTGCCAGCTCCTCTCTCTTTCGGGGTGGTGGTCTCCTCGGTGCTTTCGTGGCTGCCCTTGCCCTTCTTGCCAGCTCCTTTCGGGGCGGTGGTCTCCTCTGTGCTTTCGTGGCTGTGCTTGCCCTTCTTGCCAGCTCCTTTCGGGGCGGTGGTCTCCTCGGTGCTTTCGTGGCTGCCCTTGCTAGAGCCCTTCTGACTGGTGGTGCCCTTCTTCCCAACTCCTTTCAAGGTGGTGGTCTCCTCGGTGCTTTCGTGGTCGCCGCCCTTGCTAGAGCCCTTCCGACCTTTGGTGCCCTTGTTGCCAGCTCCTTTCGGGGTGGTGGTCTCCTCGGTGCTTTCGTGGTCGCCCTTGCTGCCAAAGCCCTTCTTGCCAGCTCCTTTTGGTGTGGTGGTCTCCTCTGTGCTTTTGTGGCAGCCCTTGCTGCCAGAGCCCTTCTTGCCAGCTCCTTTCGGGGTGGTTGTCTCCTCGGTGCTTTCGTGGTTGCTTTTGCCGCCAGAGCCCTTCTTGCCAGCTCCTTTCAGGGTGGTGGTCTCCTCGGCGCCAGAGCCCTTCCGACCTTGGGCGCCCTTCTTGCCAGCTCCTTTCGGGGGGGTGGTCTCCTCCTCAGTGCTTTCGTGGTGGCCCTTGCTGCCAGAGCCCTTCTTCCCAGCTCCTTTCTGGGTGGTGGTCTCCTCGGTGCTTTCGTGGTCGCCCCTGCTGGCAGAGCCCTTCTGACCTCTCTTGCCAGCTCCTTTCGGGGTGGTGGTCTCCTCGGCGCTTTCGTGGTCGCCCTTGCTGCCAGAGCCCTTCTGACCGGTGCCTTTCTTGCCAGCTCCTTTCGGTGTGGTCTTGCCCTTCTTGCCAGCTCCTTTAGGGGTGGTGGACTCCTCTGTGCTTTCGTGGTCACCACTGCTGCCGGAGCCCTTCCCTGACCCTTTCAGATCTGGAGGACCACCAGGGTAGTACATCCATGCACCCCCTGAGGGGTGCTCCTGGTCTGGAACCCACACCCAGTCGGAGTGTGTGGATGCCTTGTCGGGCCAGCTGAAGCCGACCCGTGCCATGCTGCTGCAAAAATTAAAAGGGAAACAAACAATTCTCGAGATATATATAGCAAGCAGACACCAGAAAAGTGAGAGGATTCAGTGATATTCTTGAACACAAAAAAACACTAAAAGACACGCCTGGGAGCTCCACACAAGGCCGTTGACACTAAAAGACACTAAAAGACACGCTGTCGGAAAAAACCGTCGGAACCTATCCGCTACCGAACCCGGCACGGTGTGCTACATCATGGACGTATTCTGCATTGGGGGGTGCTATATATATAGAGCAGTGTTCATTTTTTCTTCTCCGAACCTCGGTCACGATAAAGCACCGATCTCATAGATATGTGTTTATATATATACATATGCGCAAACCATGATAATGCTATATATGTATAGGGGGGGGCAGGGCGTTTTTTTTTTTTTGCGGTGGGTTTGTTCTGCTAGTGTTTTTTTTCGTGCTAGTGTTTTCCGCTAGTGTTTTTTTCTTCTGCTAGTGTTTTTTTGCTAGTGTTTTTTTTTCGGCTAGTGTTTTTTCTTCTGCTAGTGTTTTTTTCGTTCTGCTAGTGTCTTTTTGTTCTGCTAGTTTTTTGTTCTGCTAGTGTTTTTTGTTATGCTGTGGTTTTTGTGTCGCTAGTTTTTTTTGTTTGTGCGTGTGTTGTGTTGTTGTGCTAGTGTTTTTTTGTTGTGCTAGTGTTTTTTGTTCTGCTAGTGTCTTTCTTGTTGTGCTAGTGTTTTTTCTCTGCTAGTGTTTTTTTGTGCTAGTGTTCTTCTCTGCTGGTGTTTTTTCGTGTCACTGTAGTGCGTTATTTTCTGATAGTGTCGTTTGGGGTTAGTGTTTTTTGTGCCTTGGGTTGCTAGTGTCGTTTAGTGTTTTTTAGTGTTTTCTGGTTGGGCTGTGCGCACAGTCAGTTCGTGGCATATATGCTCCGACTCTGTGATTTGGTGTCATATTGCCCAAGCAAATCAGCTTGTTCATCCCGAATCAATGTGTTGACTGGTGGCGTGTGCTTTCCTTATGAGATAGTGTTTTTTAGTGTTTTTTGGTGTCGTTTTACTGTCTTCTCCGGTTCCGATATATTAGAAGTGGCACATGCGTATTCATATATCACGTGAGCGCACGTACACATATACGACCCGTCGAACGTGATATTTATAAACGTACCATCGCACCACTGGTTAACAAGCTTTCCGTGCAAGCTTTTCACGATCGAAGCCCCATCGATCTGCTGCGCACTGCAGTACTGGCTATATACAATAGAATCATAATCATAACACGTCCTCCAATCCGCTGTCTGAGTCCTGGCTGTCTGAATCCTGGAATTCCAGGTTGTCGTCGGGGACGAGCTCGACATCATCGGAAGCATGCTGTGCTCGCAGCAGTGATGCCACCTGTCTGCAATATAAATAGTCGGCTGTATAGCTAACTTTTAGTACTACTTCGAGGTCAATAAAGGAAGACAGTTCCCCCGATGCCCCGATCAGCTTGCAAGCTAGCCACGTAGAACTCAAATAGGTAATGACGACGACCCCTAGTTCCAAAATCTAAAGAATATTGCTAGAATTCCTGGCGTTCGGAGTGTGGGTTTATGGTTTAAGAGCTAATATTAGTATCCATAGCTATATAGGCCTGATCGATGACATTTGCAACTTGAACTGGCTCCTATCTATACCCCATGCAATTCAAACAATTTCCTTTCAAGATCGAGCTATACGGAGCAGCTACAGTACAGACTTTAGTTCATCATGGATTCGACAACGTGTTCGTCAGCTATTGTTTATCCCACAGGTTTGATTTGTGCATTATTGGAGACGTGGTTGCATATGGGGACTGGCATGCGTGTGATGAGCTAATTTAATATAATGGGGCCAATAACAGTTAACAGTCCCAGACAACGTATGACAAACCATATAAGGTTGCGATGCCGTGCTAATGTACTTGTAGTAATATATATGTATATATATATATATACATACGTAGATATGATCTGCATGTGTATATATAGGTTGCGTGCTTGTATCTGTATACACGTATCTCTAGGCTGTGTATATATATATACATATACATACATATATATATATCTAAACATGTGTGTGTATGTATATATATATATATATACCTGTATATAGGTTCTCTATATATATATATCTAATATATACTATAGATATACGAACATGCACGCGGCGAGTGGTCACAATTCACCTATATATATAGATACCCGATCGAGCCCACCCACCAAATTTGCATATATACCATGCATATATATCTATATGGTGTCTATATACCCATGCATGCACGTACTATGTACATAGTTGTCCATCAAATTACAGACCATCCCGGATCTTGATCCCGAAGCCGGCCGGGTAGTTCTGCGTTGATTTCAAGTCTTTTCCCCCTGCCTCGGGTCACAGCATGGACAGGTAAAGCTATGTCCTATAAGAGATGTGCCCATGCTGCAGTTCGTTGTTTGCTCGGGTTCAGACACATCGATCATTGCCACGTTTGTCCTTCCACCGGGTGTGGGTCTTGAAGTTCAGGAAGCTGCGGACTCGCCGCAGCGTTGTCCTAACTTGTCTATATAGTGTCATCTCCGGACGCAGCAGATTCTATCCACAATAGTCTTGAATTGAACCCCATGCATTAAATGCCCGAAAAAGATGCCTGCGCGCTTTCGTGAAAACCGAGGGCAGTTCTCGAAGATATGGCCAGTTGCCCACCAAAGTAACCTCAGATGATGGAATTCAAATGATCCTGCGCGAATCCTCGAACCTATCTAGAAACTTAAAGCGCATGCCAGGTTGAGACACGAGGACGCTGTAGGTAGTCGAGCTGCAGCCTTCGGGGAAAAAGCCCCATAACTCCCAAGGTGCAAGCTCACCTTCATCACGCCGATTTTCCGAAGCAGCTTCTCGGATGCAGCTGTCGGAGAGTTGGAGCGGGACTAAATAGTATTTTGCCTATTAATTGCGTCGAGGTTCTCTGAGCGGGCCATATTGCCATAGCAGCGTCGATGTCGGATTTTCGATAACAAAGTAGACTTTCTTGGCGACTGCGTAGCGGAGCCTCGGATCAGGAATGATTCATGCCACTATCTATAATCACCAAGCGAAGCAACTTTACAACTTTTTTGGTCTGAGATGCAAGTAGCACATTCGGCGGCACAGCCGATTACCATTTCTGCATTTTGCAGACCCCATGCCTCGCACTTGTATATGCTGCTGGAAGTAACAACTGCACTCTAGATGGACAGCCTTGTGGCACAAACCACGTTCTTCGACAGGATGCTCTTGACCTGGGCGGTCGCAATAGTCTAAATCTCGACCAAATATAAATCTCGATCCTCTGTCTGTCTGTCTCTCTCTCTCTCTCATTCATCTCTCTCGCTCTTCTTTCTCTTGACCTTTAGACGCTCTAGACCCGGCTAATTTGTTCTATGTGCTCATTTTTTAAGAAAGCCCGCCATGCACCCACTCAAGTGCCTATATGTTGGCACACGCATGCCGCCTCACGCAAGTCGCATGCATGCCATGCACACGCACATGGTGAACATCAACTTGCTTATAATTTAGCTATCGTGCTGATCGACAGTTAGTTAACGGGCAACGGGTTTAATTGTATACTCTCGTTTTAGAGAAAGAGCGAGAGAGAGAGAGAGAGCTCTAGAGGGAGAGAGAGAGAGAGAGAGAGACGAGTGCCAGACATATTCAGAACCAAATTCCGAAAATCAAACGGATCCTCGCGATCGTGGCCCCGAATATATAACCTAGCCCGCCTTGCATGCAATGCGTGCGTGGACTTCATTCGATCATGAACATGAACTCGCAATCAATCAAACACGCTGCAGGGACGCGTCATGATCGATGAATGCATGCGCACCGTATATACTGTCTTATTGTATAAAAGGCCCGTCTAAAAGAACCTTATTATAAACTCATAAATCTCGAGGGAAGAAAAAATAACGAGATTCACATGCACTGTGCAATTAATCTACCACGTGCAGCAGGCCTTAATTAACGATCAGATGTGATCGACGGAATGCGCGTCAAGCTACCGATCTATTATAATTAATTGGAACGTGCGGGCATGCAAGCCATGCATGCGCACAACGTCGATCGACCACCGTGCATGTCCATCTTCATTGTCAGATCGCCCAACCGCAACGTTTGCACATGATAATCGCGATGCGAATAGTTAATGGGCCGTTTTTGCCGGCATTCCGTTGAAAGCCTCGGTCGTCCCTTAATCAGGTCAACGTGCAGATGAACCGAACCATGCCCCGACAAATGTTTGCTCGCTTGAATTCTCGCTGCTAGTCATCGACTCAGCCGCCAATTGAAGAGGGCCAAAAGAGCCTCGATCGTCTTCGTCGGAAGATTGCAACATGTGTGAGCTCTTGCATGCACCACGGTAACAACCCATGTTGGTCGTTGGGACGCAGCTGGGCAATTAATACCAAGAAATCTGATGTGACCTCAACGATCCGTGTTAAAAGCTGGGCAATTAATACCAAGTCTGATCGATGCGACCCATCGATCCGTGCCCGATCGGATCTTGCCCGCTAGCTGTATTTGTTGTATGTTCGGGCTCTTGCAAGCAATTTCTGATGCTCGTCGACAGGGTCGATATGTGTAGCTTCACACTCGGGGGTTTGATTTGCAAGTTCGCCCGAAGCTGAAATTGGCGAAGCCTATATGATAGCAGCCTATGCATGTGTATACACCCGCAAGCTCGAAAGCCCCAACCCATAGACCCGAAGCACTAATTGACTATTAGGAATTAACGGAGCAGGTAGTTAATATACAGAGATGTAACTTAAGCCGAACTCAGCCCCTGAACGAGTACAGCCCTATAACTACATAAGCCACCCAATATTAACTCCCCATCCATCAATTAAAGATCACCCCATGTGCATTCATCCAATTGGACCATGCAATGTGTCCTCCCGGCACCACCGCACTTGAACCATGAAGCCGAATACGTTACTAGTCTCGAAGCCCTAGCTGGGTCACAGGATCCAAATTCCTAATTGTGTCCAATACTACCCGAAAATGCTCAATCCAGCTGCCATTATATTGAACGCACAACCGTCTCAAAATTTCGAAGCTCCGAATCGATATGGTATATAGTCATATAAATAGTACTTGAATACTAATATCGGAGAGCGAGCCACTATATATGTGGAATGCACACCTGGTTTTCTCAGTGCGAGCCTTAATTACATACCTTATAATAAACCCCAAACCGTTCCCTAAACCCTAAACCCTAAACATTAACCCGTGGTTTAAACAAGTACCAACTTCGAGCACGTACATATCTTTTCCCTGTATAATTATAACCTTCATTGCAGACACTAATGGAGTTACCCCAATTATAACCCTACTTATAAACGACTTACCAAGTCCCCTGCCCCTCCAAGTATATATGGTTACCCTTACTTAAGACCCCAGTTACTAAGTTCTATGATCCTTTAAATGGGGTTCGCGGTCAGGATTCTTAGGTCTAGGGATGTCAAGGGTTCTTAAGCTTAAGGCTTAGACTTTAGAGTCTTGCATGTGGTCGGAGGGTCTGGAACTCAAGCGGCATCGTTTTGGTGTGAAGAAGATGCCCAATAGCCCCTAGACGGCAAACCCAAAACCCTAAACCCTAAACCCCAAACCCAAAACCCTAAACCCTAAACCCCAAACCCGAAACCCTAAACCCCAAACCCTAAACCCTAAACCCTAAAACCCTACAGCCCTAAACCCTAATCCTTGTCCCAATCAGAACCCACAATACCCTCGGCCCCTCGGGACATAAACGGCTACCGGAACAGACCCTTCGCCCAGAGGACCCTAGCTAAACTCTTATAAACCCCAAAGCTAATCAAGGGGGCCCTTGACAGAAAAGCTGAAACAAGGCCTAGACCCCAAATCACCACATTAAGTTGCATGCTGTAGAAACGATATCTAGATATCGTTTCTACAGCATGCAACTTAATGCAGCTGTGATCCTTACACGTATCCAATTAATCGATCTGAGGCTGCAGACATGAACACCCACGTGGAGCAGGGGATGCCAAACCAGATAAGTCCCGTGGCGACCACATGCCGCACCTCGGAGATTTGGGGTTGGATTTGCAGGCTATAGTTTCACTGTTATATAGTAAGACAACAACAAGCAGTGTCAGACAGGCCACCATGTTCAGAGCCAAGGTCCAACCAAAGGCCGAATTCAGATCCATGGATTTGCTAGAGAGAACCTCAGTGGCGAGCACACGTTTTCAGATTCACCGACCGATCACTATAGCACATGCATAGATTTCGGCCCGAGGCTCATCATAACTACGAACACGTAGCCCAGCAGCTTCCATTGCAGATGTCAGGATACCACAGCCTGTGTTTGCGGTACTGATCAATAATTGCCGGGATATATGCGGGATCGCAGGACTTCTGAGCTCTTTAGCTTTTTTTATAGTTGTAGTCGCGAGCAGCACTGCATCAGTTCATAGTTTATCAATTGAATATACGACACCGAGTCACCGCAGAAGAACTCCACGAAGTGAAAGAAGTTCGCCGCATCCAGCGGCAGACCTGACAATATCCAGCACTGAGGATCTATCTGAATTTTGGGCGACCACATGCTGGTATGCAGCAGATGAGCTGAGCTTCTTGCTTGCATTCAAACTCGTCAAGATGTGGGCGAGGGCCGAATAGCGCATGAATAGCAGACACAGCACTTGTAAGACGAGATGCCGTGAATAGATGCAGGGGCTTTAATTCTGATTCAACCCCAAATGGATTTCAATCCTAATGTTCTGAATCAGTGTGTTCGCATCGAGAGCCAGGAACAAGTACAAGTTTCGTAGGTGATTGCGCATGCACTTGCTGCACTCATGCAGGACAAACAAACTCTAGATAGCTGAAACATTCATCTCAAACGTGGTCCCTGCTACTTTAATCCCCCACGCTGCTGCAAGTGCCCGGGCAAAATCGGCCCCCAAAGCAGCGACTCCATCGGCTGGCCGTGGAATGCTGCACCCGTCGGCCATATTGTCGATCTCGAGAAGATCAGATGTACTTCCTCTTCTTCTGCTCGCCGATCGGTATGGTGCTCAACAAAACTTGAGTCCTCTCTGTCGAGTACCACCACCTGCAGGCATACGTGTTTTACCCTGCGCTCCAAAATTGAAGTACTCGAGCTGCGAGAGCCAGCACGAGAGAGAAAGAGCGAGCGATATCGGCCACGAGAGAACAGGAGAGAGGGAGAGAGAGGGAGAGAGAGAGCGAGAGAGAGAGAGCATACATTTATGTGTGCAGTCAGCTATGTATATACACGCATGTACATGTATATATATATATATACACACATGTGTCATGTGTATATACGCACATGCTGGCCGCCTGTCTCGGATGGCACGCAGCTTCAGGTGAGGCTCATTCTCCAAAAGCCTCGGAACCGATGGGTTGCATGCGGCACACGAAGTATTTCCACATGTCAAACTCAAACGCTTTATGCCTTTATGCGATCTAGTGGCTGGTTCTTGAAAGAATCAAAAGCTATCGAGTAGGGGGTTTTTTTCTTTTCGTCGGACTTCTTCTGGCTCGCCTTCGCTTTTGCCTTCGCCTTGCCTTTGGGCTTCGCCTTGCCCTTGGGTTTGGGATTGGTCTTCGCATCCGAGCTCGCTTTGCCGGCCAGAATCAGGCGCTGCGCATGGGGGTTCACAGGCACCGTCTTCAAATCCGGCTTGTCCGGGAAGGCATGGATGGCTTCCTGAATGCACCGAACAAGTCAATCAGCCCCAGCTTTACTAAAAAGCAATCAAGTCACGGGGTGGTCGAGGACTCGAGTCTTGTCCTCCACTGCCTGACATAAGTATTTAAAGTGATGTGTGGTGTATATTTATATGTATGCATGTGCACATATGTTTAATTAATGCACGCCACATACCTGCATGCGCATGTGATCACATATTTGCACTTGCAAGCACATATATTGCACTCGGCCAATTAGCGACGAGTCTCTTCGAAGGCTTCCTCGAGGTCTTTGTTAATAAGATCGTCATCATAGCCATCGTCGTGATTGTCATCCTGAAATGCGCACAGGTATCCATGTCCCCTTGAACATACGATGCTGATACATATATGTGCATGACTGAAGAGTTACTTGGCCAGGAAGTTTCAATCCTGAGCAGCATCGTCGAAGCCATCTCCCCACAGCTCTTCGATGGCATGGATGGCGCTCTCGGCATCGTGCCAATCAGACTCCTCATATTCAATCGCAGCTCAAAATCTCAAAACTCATTGAACAAACGTGCGCTTAACACATATACACATGTGCGCACACACACACACGAATACACACACGCGCGTTGCACGAAGCCGTGAGTCCAACTTCTCCCATGATGAAGCAGGCTTCGCATCATGATCTGCAGCACGGCCAGCTGCCTTAATCATGCCCCGCGGCTGCAACAAACGCGAGCGATTAAGCTAAGATGCAACCTCATAAGTGCTGATGCGACGCTTCTTTCTCGAGGGGCTCGTCGGCCCATGTCGCCTGAATTACAAGGACATCCATGTAATTAACGCAATGAGAATTTCAAGCCGGCCTATATACAGTGCAGCTGAGAAGCATCCTCCCAAGCATTATCTTCACCTTCATGTTCGGCATCAGGGCACCACCTGTAGCAGCAGCAGACGGCAGATCGATCAAGCACATCAACTACAACCATACCAGGAGCTAACTTGGCAACAAAGTGGCTCGTCCCACGAGCCATCATGATGCACCGGCCCTGCAGGCTCTCGAGCTGCATTGGCCTTTTACAGGAAACGTTGAACCGCTAGAAGAAGTGATATCCAGCATCGTCCCATATGTGTGCCTCCACATCGATCTCCAGGGGAAGACCGTACTCATCATTCCATGATAGTGATCGTCGGACAGATCCCCGAGTGCCCTCCCACTCGGCATCATGATAGCCCTCCGAACCCTGGCCCTGCTGGCAAACATAGCCCGAGCCACCATCCCCAGCATCGGCGACCCAAGAAGCATCATCCCAGCATTCTTCATCTTCATCTTCGAAATATTCATTCTCCTCGCCGTGCCACTCGCTGTGGCAAGATTCCATATCGGCATCCCAATTCTCGAAGTCACCTCGAAATCGCACAGCAGGGAGTAGGATGGAAATCAGCTACAAACGGTCAATCATGTGCCGAGTAATTGCCCGTGTCGGACGCACCAGACATCTGAAGATGATTCGTCACAGCTTCCTCGGAAACACAACTGCGCTGTGAGCTTTAAAGAAATTTAAGGCATGTCGGAAACTCCGGGCACCGGTTGCCAAGCTAAGGTGCTGAAAGGCTGTAGGCACCACCGCTCTCCCAATCATCATCACAGTCCTTAATTCAGCTGATGCTAAGGAAATCTCAACCCATATAGGCATTTTCACTGCGTGCCTCGTAGTCGAAATCGCCCAGTTCGCGAGTCGTGGAATCTGAGGCGGCCGTGGTGCTGCTGCTCCCCTGCCCGGCGATGTTGTTGGATGTATATCGGGAATTAACTTCAAAGTGTGATGCCATATATATACATAGCATTATAATTCATCAACAAATATGTATGTTGATATCGAGAGAGATATAGAGAGAGCTAGAAGAAAAAGACATCTCATGAGATAATAACTAAAATAACTAAATATAAGTATGGATATATATATATATATGTATATACAAATTATATAATGCATGTTAGTTATATATATATATATATGCTGCGGATTTCCGCACATGGGTGACTCGAGCGTGCGCGTGCTGCCAATTGCCTTGCGCTTGAAGCCTCGGAGCTTCGGTGTAAGGGTCCCCTTGGAGCGAAGACGCACCTGGAGATATGGAGTGATCGACTTCATATACCACGATACTTGTACAGCTCACGCATGAGTGATATTGCAAGCAGGCAACTGCCGGATTCACACCACCAGGGCTCATGATCGCAGGCTGCCCGGCATCCTGCAAGCATGTTCTATATGTAGCTGTCTCTCTCGATCATTTCGTGCGTGCGCGCGCTCCTCGAGCGAGTACGGTTGAGTCTCCTCATCGTCTGCCATGGCTATTGCTAGGGCGGCTGGGCGGCTTTTGGCGAAAGCGTTCTTCACAGCACGCTTACACAAATGCTGCACTGCTTTAGTCTGTCGACGTATCCACTCTTTGCGTGTCAAGCCCTCGAGCTCACACAGGGGAACCTCGACCTTGTAGTGGTCCAACAAACAGTTAAGAGCCCCCTTGACCGCGGTCCGGGTAAAATATCTTGGTTCGTGTACACGCCTACACCACTCGAAAGCTTCTTTGCCCTTCCGGTACCGGAGGGTGAGCTTTGGGGATAAGGACCCTGTCCCCCGCACACGGGCGCCTTGATCAGGCTCCACACAGGTCCTATACAGCTCTCGAGCTATATAGCGGACCTTTGTCTGCAGCGGGCTTGCGGGCATTTGAAAATTGCTGCGTGCACTCGGTGCAGATCGATCGATGATCGACGCATGCAAGCATGCATGCATGCGCTCCCTCCCGATCTATCTCTGCAGCTCTCTATATCTCTCTCGCTCTCTCTTAACAGTTAACTCTTTCTCTTGATTTAATTCTCTTTCGAAATCTCTTTCTCTCGAGCTTCGGATCCGCGAGCTGTGCCAGCTAGATCGATGTATAAATATATATATATATAGAGAGAGAGAGCTCTATATAGAGCTATATATATAGAGCTATATTTTCTAAAAGGCGGAGCCAGCTCTCTATTACATATCTCTATGTATACTCCCTATTTAAATCTCACTCGATCTCTCGCCCCCTCGCTGATATATATGCATATATATGCATATATATATATGCATATATATATACATACATACACATCATGCATGCATGATCATGCAGGGATCCTATATATCAGTATATATAAATATAAATATAAATATAAATATAAATATAAATATAAATATAAATATAAATATAAATATATATATATATAGCCGGCGATATGTCAAACCGCGTTTCTGTTGATCGTGTCTCGCCACAGTCGGTGCTTAAAAAGCAGTGCTTGAATACAAAAATACAATTTTCTCTCATTAAGATATGATAGATCCACGTACTGGACGCACACAACAAACAGCAATCCGTCGAGGATCCGCAGCGTTCGTGACAGTAGTCGTTTTATAAGGACGTTGGTGTTATAAGGACGCTGAGCCATATAAGGACGCTGGGCCCGTGCTGGTAATGAAGAGGAACCTATTCGCTCCCATTAGGAACCTCTTATCTTTACCCTCCCGTAAGGAGCTCCCTTATCTTTGCCTTCTTAATGAAGAGGGACTTATTCGCTCCCATTAGGAACCTCTTATCTTTGCCCTCCCGTAAGGAGCTCCCTTATCTTTGTTTCTTAATGAGAGGGACCTATTCGCTCCCATTAGGAACCGCTTATCTTTACCCTCCCATAAGGAGCTCCCTTATCTTTGTTTCTTAATGAGAGGGACCTATTCGCTCCCATTAGGAACCGCTTATCTTTACCCTCCAATAAGGAGCTCCCTTATCTTTGCCTTCTTATTGAAGAGGGACCTATTCGCTCCCATTAGGAACCTCTTATCTCTACCCTCCCGTAAGGAGCTCCCTTATCTTTGCCTTCTTATTGAAGAGGGACCTATTCGCTCCCATTAGGAACCTCTTATCTCTACCCTCCCGTAAGGAGCTCCCTTGTCTTTGCCTTCTTAATGAAGAGGGACTTATTCGCTCCCATTAGGAACCTCTTATCTTTGCCCTCCCGTAAGGAGCTCCCTTATCTTTGCCTTCTTAATGAAGAGGAATCTATTAATGAAGAGGAATCTATTCGCTCCCATTAGGAACCTCGTATCTTTGCCCTCCCGTAAGGAGCTCCCTTATCTTTGCCTTCTTAATGAAACAGGACCTATTCGCTCCCATTAGGAACCTCTTATCTTTACCATCCCGTAAGGAGCTCCCTTCTCTTTGCCTTCTTAAGGAAGAGGGACCTATTCGCTCCCATTAGGAACCTCTTATCTTTACCCTCCCGTAAGGAGCTCCCTTATCTTTGCCTTCTTAATGAAGAGAGACCTATTCACTCCCATTAGGAACTTCTTATCTTTACCCTTCCGTAAGCAGCTCCCTTATCTTTGTCTTCTTAATGAAGAGGGACCTACTCGCTCCTACTAGGAACCTCTTATCTTTACCCTCCCGTAAGGAGCTCCCTTATCTTTGCCTTCTTATTGAAGAGGGACCTGTTCGCTCCCATTAGGAACCTCTTATCTTTACCATCCCGTAAGGAGCTCCCTTATTTGCCTTCTTAATGAAGGGGGACCTATTCGCTCCCATTGGGAACCTCTTATCTCTACCCTCCCGCGAGCAGCTACCTCATCATTTGGCTTCTTAATGACTATTACTGCTACTCGCATTGGTGGGCTAGGCCGCTGCTGTTCCTACAACTGCTTCGAAGGCTCTCCTGCTGCTGCTGCTACTACTGCTGCGGTTGCTGCCGGTTCCGTTTTTGCTACTACTACTGCTCGTATTGACATTTTGCTTTGCCTACGACCGCTGCTATACGCAGAGCTGCTGTCGCCATGCTACTCCTACATAACCCTCCTGCTGTGCTCGATTCTCATGCATGCAGGTATGTGTAGTTGAACTGTTTTCTTCGTTCCGAACGCTGTCATTTTGGCTCCAGCTCTTTTTCACGCCTCCTTAGCTCCTTGATTCTGTTATCCACGCCATGCCGGTGAAGTGCAAAGGCCGCGAAGGGCGACCTTGCACCTTTGGTCGCGGAGGGGGTGCTTGTCGGACTGGCGGCGGACACACCCAATGCATGTGGTGCAGTTCCTCGCGTTTGGAAGCGGCCTGTGACGGCCGTGTCGGGCGACATATCCTGGTACGCACCTTTGGACAGATGTGCCCCCAGCAGCAAGAAAATGCTCGCTGCCTGGTGCCGAGCGCTTATCGTGCAGTCTTCGACAAGCTGATTGCAGAGCGAGCACGCTGCGGTGGCTGGGATGGCACCACCTGCATCTTCGCACAGACTGCCGCAGGTGGCCCCGCCAACTTGCAGAAACAGCGGGCTGCCTGCCTCTTTTGCGATCCGCCGCGTCTCTCTGAGACGTGCTCCACGGTGACCGGGCGCGGTCGAGTCTTGGCTGATGCGAGCGCCAGAGTGCGCCTACAGCCGTTTCGAAGCGGAGCACCAGGCTTTTCTGGCCAGCCACCCTGACCCGGACGAGCGGACCTGTCGTCGGCGCCTCCAATTCATTGAAACACCCGGACTGGAGACTTCTTTGTGGCCACACCTTTTCTACAAAGATTCCTTGTGCTTGACTGTGGTGCGCAGCACGGATGCCCGGCGCGTCGGGCGCGCCCGTGGCCCGACGTTGGAGGCTTTCGTCCGGGGCGACGCGGATTCGGACACGGATGACGCCGCGGAGGCGGACGNCTCCACGTCACGCACGTCCTGTTGCAGGTTGTGCGAGGCGTCCTGGCGGGCCGCACGGGGCATGCTTCCAGGGACCCCTGGCAGCGCCACTTGCTTCAAGCCGTCGGTTCTGACGGGGAAGTGCATCCCGTGCATGTGTTCTTGCGAGTCGAGTTTCAAGATGGCACGCGCAAAGCACCAACGCAAGACTACCACGGCTCCGGGCGACCGCACATTCACGTGCTTGTCTTTGCATCGACGGAAGCAATACAGTGCACGCCGCTCCCCGAGACGGTGTCTGCCACCATGCCCGTGGCCATGGACGCCTTGGACATCTTGCCGGGACTGGTGCGCGGCTCGCAGCTAGACCGTACGGGCCGCAGTGGTTGGCCAGAACACACGGGCCCCAGCGGTTGGAACCCAGCTACAGACGGCTTGCAGTTGCGCCACATGCCTGAGGACCAGAGCATGGGGCTTCGACCATACTTCGTGGCTCTCATGGAAGCTCTTCGCTGCCATCAAGACTTCCAATTCGCCGACGACGATGGGGCTCTGCGGGCTTACGTCGCAAAGTACGTGAGCAAGTTCAGCGATTCTAACCAAGACGAGTGGCTCAACGGTGCGGCCGAAGGCGACAGCATCGCTGCCACGGTTTTGTGCCGGTACAAGCCGTTGGAGCCTGAGATGACTTTGCAAATGTTCGGAGCCCGCTTCCGGCAGTGGTTCGTGACCACCGAGGGCCGTGGCAAGCGGGACTTCATCGTGCCCTGGCCAGAAAAGCCGGAGCAGCCACGGGAGGTAGAGCAATATGTGGCCGCGAGATGGGCCGCCGGCAGAATCAGCCTGCTCGACTTCTTGCGCAAAACGACCTGCGAAGGGAAAATCTGTGCTTGGCTGAAGCGACACCACGCGACCGATTCCCGCGGTCTCTCCTTGGAGGACTTTGCAGCGAACTACGTCGTTCGGGGTGAGAAGCTCGTGGCCGCGGACATGCTGTCTCGTCTGAACGACAAGTTCTATGGACAGTGGCTGATGCTGCACGTGCCCTTTCGCGATCCTGAAGACTTCCATGTGCCGGTCGCCGCGGCCTTGGACCGAATACCCGCGGAGCACCGCAACTTCGCGATGGTCGTGCTCTGCGAGCATCCGACGGCGAAGGCGATGTGGAGGACCGACGCAGGCGCGCTCGAGGCCGAGCTGCGGATGGAGGCGCTGTCGCGGCCGTTCGTGACGACTCTCCTAGCGATGGCCACGGCGCACCGGGAGTTAGTGCACAAATATTTGACCGGCGCGGCTGATGTCCGTTCGGAGGAACGTCGACGGAACCGCTTGCGTGCCCGTCCCGACACAGACCAAGACACCGGAACGGCTTTCAACGCGGAGCAGCGGCACCTGCAGGCAAAGCTCACCGCGGCTGTGGAGCGCGCCCTGGCCGTGCAACAAACCGTCACCGAGGCGGACGC
>BGNK01005964.1:2498-32297 GCA_003297005.1 Symbiodinium sp. clade A Y106
TCACCACGTCCTCTCTACACCGATGCACGAGCCAGTTACACATGTAATCATATGATTCCATTCCAAGACCCCCCGCGTTGTAGCTGCGTACCTGCAACCGCGGCTTTGCTTCCCAAGGTCGTACAGCTGGCGGTCTGATGCGCGCCGGTGCTGCACTCTCCACGGCCCGGAACACCGTTCCGAGTTCCTGCGCAGTTCTCCAGCGGCCTCTGTACATAGTGCCGCCCCTCTCCTCTGCTCGGCGTCTGGCCCGCCGATATGCCCGCTTGCGCGTCTTGCTATGTGCAAGAGATCGTTCATCGGTCCCTCCAGATGTTTTCGTTGTACCGTACGGCACAACTTCCGGGTTGGTGGCGAGGGACCCAACCCTCGGGTCTGCTGCCACGTGAGACTTTGCGGAATCTCTAGCTGTGCCGGGCAGCTGCCGGATTTGGGACCGGCACGGCTGGTTTAACACCATCACGTTGTAGCACAGGTGCAAGTAAAGGTATACTTTCACCAAGCAGCCAGCACACAGAGACATGTTGTGAACCGGACTAGCAGCACCTGTGATTTCTCCAGCCGAGACGTAGTAGTAGTAGTAGTAGTAGTAGTAGTAGTACTAGTAGTAGTAGTAGTAGTAGTAGTAGTAGTAGTACTAGTACTAGTACTAGTACTAGTACTAGTACTAGTACCAACGACAATATTNGTAGTAGTAGTAGTAGTAGTAGTAGTACTAGTACTAGTACTAGTACTAGTACTAGTACTAGTACTACTACTACTACTACTACTACTACTAGTACTACTAGTACTAGTACTAGTACTAGTACTACTAGTACTAGTACTAGTACTAGTACTACTAGTACCAGTACTAGTACTAGTACTAGTACTAGTACTAGTACTAGTTATTGTTGTTGTTGTTGTTGATCTTGTTGTTATTGTTGTTGTTGTTGGTGGTGGTGCTGGTGTTGGTGCTGGTGCTGGTGTTGGTGTTGTTGTTGTTCTTCTTGTTGTTGTTGTGGTTGCTCTTGCTATTGCTGTTCTTGTTCTTGCTCTTGTTATTGTTATTGTTCTTGGTTTTGTTATTGTTGCTGTTGTTGTTGGTGTTGTTGTTGTTGGTGGTGTTGGTGTTGGTGTTGGTGCTGGTGCTGGTGTTGGTGTTCGTGTTGTGTTGGTGTTGTTGCTAATGTAATCCTTGTTGTTGTTGTGGTTTTTGTTGTTGCTGTTGTTGTTGATGGTGATGTTGCTGCTGTCGTTGTTGTCGTTGTCGTTGTGGTTGTTGTTGTGGTGGTGGTGGTGGTGGTGACCTTGTTCTTGTTCTTGTTGTTGTTGCTGTTAATGGTGCTGTTGTTGTTTTTGCTGTTGGTAGTGTCGTTGTTGTTGCTGTTGTTGTTGTCGTTGTTGTCGTTGCTGTTGTTATAGTGGTGGTTTTTGGTTGTTGATCTTGCTGTTGTTGTTGTCGTTGTGGNTGTTGGTAGTGTCGTTGTTGTTGCTGTTGTTGTTGTCGTTGTTGTCGTTGCTGTTGTTATAGTGGTGGTTTTTGGTTGTTGATCTTGCTGTTGTTGTTGTCGTTGTGGTTGCATGCCTTCGGCTGTTATTTGCTATTGGTGTTGCTACTGCTCTTAGTGTTCATGATGTTGTTGCCTCCCTTTCTTCCTTCGATCCTCCTTCCTTGCTTCCTTGCTTCCTTTCCTTCCTTCCTTCCTTCCTCCTTCCTTGTTTCCTGGCGTGCTTCCTTCCTTCCTTCCTAGGAAATGGCACGGAATCCATCCAAAATGTAAGGAACATGCGGTTTTCCTAGGAAAACAAATAAAACGTACCAAAAAAAACTAGGCCCTCCGCAACGGGTCCAACAGCAACAGCAGCAATCACGCGGTTCCAAGCACAAGATAGCACTAGCTTTGTACGTTGAGTGGTTACGAGAAAGCTCATCGGACTGGCATACTTAGCATGGCTTGGGGGCTTGTGGCTGCAAGCGGATGACACAAGGTTCTTTACTTAGTTCGCTTACTATCCTCGCCGCAGGTCCAAGTCAACCTCAAGCACAAGTACTACCCCAGCCAGCCTCTCGGAAGAATGCATGATGAAGACCTGCCAAACAGTTGATATTCGGTTGGAGGCCGCTGCACTATCCTTGTCGCAGATATTGCCCGTGTAAGATAGAAAAACTGAATAAGGAGAAGAACGATAGGGATGTACTTCTGCTGCTGCTGCTGCCGCCGACGACCAGGACAACGACGACATCAAGACAACCGGTCACCCTCCTTACAATGCAAGAAGTACGAAGTAGACGCCTAGCCTCTGCAGAAGGGCCGTGGTGCAAGACGGCAAACGGATCCGCTTGGCACCCTGCCTGTTTCAGGGACCGGGCAGAACATTACATTGAAGCGGATCCTCTACAGTCAAACCGATGGACCGGCTGTCAAGCCAAGATCAGTCAAGACACTCTCATTCGAGAACAATTCTCTGCACTGCAGTTACACTCTAACACTCAGGCTCAGCCACTGCATCCCAGCCACTGGTCTCCGGTGTGTTCGATCATGCTGGAGCCAGCGCTTGCACTTCTCTAGTGCGGCCTCCAGAACTGGCACCTGAAACACAGCCGGTGACACAAGAAAGGTCGGCTCGGTTTCATCCCAAGGCCTGCGAGTGCGAGAGGTTCAGCGTCCACGAACTGAATTGAGGACCGGCCATGCCGGTCCGAACCATGCAGAAGAGGCCCCATGCATGCCCGGCAGAACGCTCGAGCCGAATCAGCATTGGAAGCATTCAGAAGGCAGAAACGGAGACTTCCAAGTCGGGAAAGCACGTGCACTCGAGGCCGTGGCGACACGACAACGGCGGTGAGGCCCTGCTTGTGCGCCACCGGCCAGACATGTGCCTGCATCATGTATGGCTATTCATGCACACGACTATCCACAATGCGCATTTTTGCACATCTTGGGCTTCCAGAACAAGCTGGAGTCCCACATGATGTATGCAACGGCGGCCTCCAAGCCACATTTGGGCAAGCAGGTCCTTGCTCGAGACACTGATACATCTAGCCGAGCAAGCTCGGGAAGACGCAAAGCTTCTGAGGAGGTCGCCCGAGAATGTGGCATTCCAAGCTCGGCCCGCACCTTCCGTGTGCGCAACAATTGCTGTGGCAGCAAGACTACCCAGAGTAAGCATGCAATACGAGATCATGCAGCATGAACGACGTACGATCACCAGCGGCCGGCTGAACGCATGTAGCAGCAAGAAGCAAGAGGATAAAACTGACCCGGCTAAACCGGTAATAACAACGACAGGCTGACAGGGGGTTCGACGCTCACACTCGCACAAAGCAGGCAAGGCTCCACATAGTCCACAGTATCTCAACGAATGCTGTAGCCAGACGCATGGAGGACACATTGACAGGTGGTTCGGATCACACATCTACTACTCGGCTACTACTCAGTATACTGTGCATAAAGCTAAGATTGTTTGTAACATCGCCTGGCCTAGTACATCAAGCCATGTGGAAGGCTAGCATATCATACCGCTTAGCAGCCGTCTTGGTATGCCTCTCGCGGGGCTTTGCCTGCTCCTGCCTAAACTTCCAACCTCAAGCTCATGTTGGGTGAGCCGAGAATCTCAAAATCCTCACCGGCTCTAACACTCTAACCCTCTATCTGCGACATCTCGTCATGTCGTTCTTTTCGCGAGGCTCCATCCTGATCGTCCTAACCCAACAGCTCGCATCCCAATGTGAGAATGGAGAAGCACCCCAGGACCCTCACCGTTGGAGAAGGGACGGCAGGGAAAGGCCGTGTTCCTTCTTGCGCGACTTGGCGTCTGGCTCACAGAAGTCGGCTGCCATCTCCCGGAAGTTGCTGCAGGCCTCCGCTTTGAATCTGCAAACTTTGTCCTTCACACAGCCTTTCGATCCGTAACAGCAGATGCTTGGCTTCTCAACACGTGCCTTCTCACACTGCATCGCGGCTCGTTTCAAGGTGAGGTGACCTGCCAGAGATGGCAAACGCAGTCGGCTCTGTGGCTCTGTGACTGTCGTCCTCACAACTCCCAATTGCCCAATGTTGTTTGTGCCTATGTCGGCAAGATCTTCATGGGAAAGAGCTTCTGCAAAGTTCACGAAAGGCTCCTCGAACGTAAGTAGGTGGCAAACCACGAACTAAATTTCGCTTTGAAGGATCCTGCGTGATGTTGAGAGGATTCATGCTCAGCCTTGGCACTGCACTTTGCCGCAAGCTTTCCAAATCTGTCTGCAAATGGTTGACAGGAATGGGGGGCACACACGTGGCCCAGGATGACGTTCTGCCAATCAAAATCTGGCCTCGTCGCTGGCATTCATTAAGACTCAGCACGCTCTAGGTTTATGCAATGAGGAGCCATTTTTGAGTCTGCACCGATTCCATCTTGGCTCCGTGCATGTTGCCACCTGGCCTGTGCCACACAGGGCCCCAGTTGGGGCAGACGTGCGGCGGCACCTCAGGTTCTTGGCTCTCAACTCTTTCAGCATGAGCCTGCAGGTCGGTTTGCTGCATCTCGTAGTAGCATGCTCTGTGGAACTCTATTACTATAGGGGCGTTGCAAGGCAAAGCGGCAAAGCAAAGCAACTCAGGTCCCCTGCGCCCAGGCCATGCGGGCCGAGGCCCGCAGCGGCGCCCCAGAGCCGCAAGCTGCCATCGAGGCCTCTTCAATGGGCACCAACTGTTCGCTCTTATGTGTGGGAGGGGGGCAACTTCTGCTAGCAAAGGCTTGGATGTAAGCGACGTGAGAGCACTGGAGACTTGTCCTTGAGACCGGAGCACGTAAGCTTCCTGAGACTCGCCTGCTGATGCCAGCCAACTGCCATCGGGTGCCCAAGCCACTGCCTGTAGCACTCGAAACGCACACGTGGGTACGTGAAACTCACAATAACACCAACAGAAACTGACACTATTTATCGCTTTGCTCGACTGTGCATCGCGCCGTAGGCAAGCAATAGCCGTGATATATTGATAGGATTGCTGAACTGTCATGCATGCTATGTGGAACAGGCATGCAGCTCGCCTGCACGTGGTCGAGGTGGCCGATCAGCCTTACAAAACTACACTACAAATGCTCGCACAGCATGGTGGTACTTGTTCATGTGTTGCACATGATATAAGGTGCAACAGCTCGCGCTGCTTCTGTAGCTGCCACGCATCGATCGAAGCAGTGAAAGTGATGGGGCCCTTGCGTTGCGGTAATCTCCGGGACTGCAGGCTTCCATATGCGCACCACTCCGTCCTCAAAAATCCGGCGGGCCGTGCAGCGGTGCATGCTGTGCTACAGCATGCACTTCAGCCCGAGCTGCCTCGTATCCAGCGGCAACCCGGCGCTCGGAGCCGAGCGGCTGCGAAGCGTAGGCGGCAGCTAGCAAAGGACCTCAAGGAGTCTGCAGGACACCGAGGATGCTCCTTTGGCCTGCGGCCGCTGCGGCCGGCTTTCAGGCCCGCGCCCTTCGACACGGTGAGGAGCGACACTGGAGGTACACTCTCCGCGGCCCTGCACTGCAACGATTGAATTCACGTGCGTGAAACTGTTACCTACTGTTGACACGTGCGCTGCCAAAACAGCTCATCACCGACATTCACCGACTAGCCATCAAAACCTTAGAAAGTGGCAGCGACTGGGGACGGAACCCCGGTGCGTCGGACCTCATCAACACCTGCCAGGTGATCCGAGAGGGGGCGTCTCTGCGTCGAGCTTAAACGCATATCTGTGATCGGTTTGGGACCACATTGTACGCTCTAGTAGATTGCCAAGTCTATAGGAACAGTGCAACCGGTGGAGATGCAATGGCGTACTCACCAAGTCGAACATGATGATGGCTGCCGGGCGGACATGTCCAACAGAAGCCGTCCCCAACAGCTGTAGAGCTCGACACCTGTCGCGTCGTCCTTCGAAAGTTTCCACTCGCGGTTTATATGGATCGTGGCAGCACGGTTGTAGCCTCTTTCCCCTCTCTGCGTGGGCTTCGCGGCTCCACGGACCGATGTGCTGATATCGAAAGGCATCCAAACTCGCACGCAGAAGTTGAGAAGTCATGCCTCGCTTCCTGCCATGATTACCTCTTTCTGTGCATGCTGCATGGAGAGCCCAGAAGGCTAGGTCACATCTGCGATACGGCGATGCACATTTTCGAATCGAGAGAAGCTTGAAGTGCGACAATACAAGCCACATCAAGCCACGTCAGTCCAAAACCCTTTGCGCCTGGAAGGCTTTGCCAGCGGGAGTCCAGTAGTGCGACGGATGCGAGCAATCCTGGCATAGATGCGACGCGGCGCCAACTTCTCATGGCCAGCTCGGCAGTCTGAGAGGCCAGCATAGGCGGGAAGCGATCCACAAACGCAGATCTGGTAGATTCCGAGGGTGTAGGTGCCTTGGAGGTCGGAGAAGAACTTGGAGAAGCTCAGAGGTGCGGAGGCTCTGTGACCCTACGGCACAAACTTGGGCCCGTGCGCACCGCACCCAATGAGTCGACACCTCCACACACCATCTTCCGCTCCAGGTCCTCTGCGCCGGCCTCCCAAACACAACTTCGGCCGTAGTGCGCAGTTGGCGGGGTTTGGCTGAGGCCCCAGCGTTCGGATCCTGCTTGCACTGGAGAGCACCGAACCCGGACTCCGAGCTTACGACCTCGACTTCAGGTCATCAACTGAGTGGCTCACTTCACAGGTAGCACTCATCTCACGAGTCTCGCAGAACAGCTCGATCCAAAGCTGGGTGCTGGCTGGTGTGCTGAGGTGGCAGCTCCACCCGGAGCTAAAACGTCAGGAATGCCCTCACGATAACCCCAAGGCTAGTAGGAAGGGCACTATCCGACGATTCCATGCAGAGAAGGAATCCATGCGTTCAATCTGGCCTCTCCACAAACTTCGGATGCCTTGAGCAACAGGATGCGATCCACCTCCAGCTCCCAGGGCTGGCTCAGTGCTTCTCCACTACCGAATCGTCCGTTCTTGATCATTCCCTCAAGCTGCAGCGGCTGAGGCTACAACCGTCCAGAATAATGGAGTAGTGTAAGGACAGGCACCGTTTGCACCCGCTTTTTGGCAGCACGCCCCGCAGTACACTTCGTTTTCATGACAAGAACGCGAGAAGTACCACCGTGGGACCGTAGACTTTGTTGGCTCGGGGTCTCCTATAATCCCCGCGATTCACTTCAATAGTACTTCAAGAGTTTAGTCCAGCGTAAATCCTCTTCCGGACTAGATTGCGTAGTGCAGCATAGAACATGGGCACTGTCACCCTCGCTGAGCCTTAGCCTTGTTGGGCACTCCTTGATCACTTGGGTTCTACCCCATGGAACCGTTCTACAATCTACCTGGTCTATGCCCCTTCGTCCCTTCGCACGCCCGGGAGCGCCTCTGGCCTGAGCCCAATCGCAGCCACCTGAGCTGGGCCGCTGTGGCTCAAAGCCCTGGAACATCTTCAGGCTTCGGGTTGCCGGACAACTCTAACAAGAATGCCAAAGCACCTAATGCGATCATCCACATGAAATCAGGCTGCCAGATTGCTGCAAGGCTCATTCAGCTCATCGGGTCGTGACCCTTGAAAGCCCAAGGCACAAGACTTGACTCTTCCACAACAACGTTATGTTGAGGCACGAGTACTTGGGACATCTTGGCACCTGATCAATGACGTCCACTAAAGTCACTAAACCCATAGAAGCTCTTTACACTAACTCAGAATTCTCCTCAAGTCTACACGTCCCTGCGTGGTCTTGCTTGGGCCCCGAACATGTGAAACTTGTGCTTCCAGAGTTTGGGGCCCTCACGTGAATAAGAATCGGCTCTTCGGCTCGAGGGCATGCACTGGACCTCGGCTGGACGATAGCGTTGATTCGCCAGCACTCGTCAGACACGTGGGGTGCCGGCCAGCCATCACGAATCCGGAGGCTGGCAAAGGTCCCGAACTGGCGTCAGCTTGGAGTAAAGTGAACAGCATGTTTGTGACAGGAGCCTCAGCGTAGAAGTCCTCAGACGTCTGGCAGTCGCTGGGCTCCGCCTCAGACATGGCTCTGGACGACTCCCTAACCGAAAACCAGCGAAGCATCCGAGATGTGGGCGCCGCCCTGCTGGGCCCCAGGGCACCAGCACACACGGAAGATCCCACCGGAGACCACTCGCCTCCGCAGAGATTTCTCACGAACAACTGCTCCAATCAGACTGCAACTAGGCACGATATCTCAATCATGACAGCTGAAGTGCTTTGAGGGCCACACAGCTCTGGCCAGGTCAGCTTGGTTTGGCCATCTGGCAGATTGCCTGCGGCCATCGGGGTGTCCGAAAGTATCGGTACCGGCTCGTGCTGTTCGATTCAAGAACAGTTCGGGCATGCTCCTGGGACTGTACTCACAGCCGACATCTCGCACGTTTCGGAAGCAAATCTCGCTCGCAACGACGAAGCTTGAAGCTACCTCCACGGCAATAGAAGCTCAGAGCCTACGATTCCAGGAGTGCTCGGAGAGTCTGCCAAAGGCCCACGCCTCAGAGATTGCAAACAAGGCCAGACTGAGTTGGGACGATTACTGCGTCATACTGCATCTGCACCATGCCAACAAGAAGAACGAATTCCTGATCTCCGCAACCCTATCAGTTGACTACTTCACAAGCCCCAGAGTCACGAAATGAGTGGCCGCACATTCCTTTTTCTCTTCACTTTGCGAGCCTGACTGCAGGAAAGCTTGCAGGGCGTGGAGGGCCATGGGGTCCTCTGGAGCTAGGGATAGTGCAGTCTGGTAAGCGCTCAAAGCCGCAGACGCCGCGCGGCCGTCGGGGCATGGTTGCTTCTCGCAGAAAGCGCCGCCCAGCCAGCGGTGGAGCTGTGAGGCACGAGGGTCGCGCTGTAGAGCCTGACGGAACTCAACCACGGAGTCGGCAGCTCGCGCGATCCCGGACTCGGCCGCATCTTCCCCCAGCCACCACTCAGAGGCCAAGACCTGCCGGTTGCCAGCCACCACCGGCGTGGCGCGGTGCAGAGTCCACCCGCGCCAGGCAATCGCATCGCCTGCCTCCAAGTCGA
The DNA here is from genome assembly GCA_003297005.1 of Symbiodinium sp. clade A Y106. Classification (NCBI taxonomy): domain Eukaryota; class Dinophyceae; order Suessiales; family Symbiodiniaceae; genus Symbiodinium; species Symbiodinium sp. clade A. The sequence continues at coordinate 11,511 of BGNK01005964.1, forward strand.
CGTGATGCTCCAGCCTCACTCGTGTTTCCGCAGTGTCGCTCGGCACGGACGCAGCACGCAGCGGCCGCTGCCATGTATCGGCCATGAACTCCAGCACTTGCGTCCTATCTAATGTGGTAAGTTGCGATGGTTCCGGTGGGCCGTGCGGACCGTTGCCATAGTCTCTCAGCTCAACGGCACCACCCTCGTACGAACCCCTGTTGCTGAGAACGACCAGCAAAGTCAGTAGTGTGGCCCCATCTCCATGCCAAGCCACCTTAGTGTTGTTAGTTTTCTGCAGACAATCCGCCCTCGCAGGTCGCAGAACCCTCATCCTTGTGATCCATGACGTAATGTCAGAAGATCAGCCGGGGCCTGGCTATGTTCAGGAAAATCGGCAATGGGGCAAACCCGATGCAAACTACCATGGCGTCGTGTTGCCAAGGAAGAACCTGGCACAAACATGCAAGGCACCATCCCCGACAATGCATCCCGTCAAAGGGCGATTGCAAACCTTGATTGCGCAGCCCCGGGTCGAAGCCAACGCAAGCTGACTCTTGTAACGAGCCACCGGTTCAGATCTCCAGGTTCCTCGATACGTCAGAAGCTCCAAGCACCTGCGGCTCGTGCTTGCAGCTGCCCAATGAAACTTATGGTGCGATCAGAACATGAAAAGCTCGGGCTCGAAAGATCTCGAAAGCACAGGAGCTCCCACCTGGCCCTCAAGGGCTGACCGTGGCTGAGGTTCCATCCCGCCTAATGCCAGGGAGTTCTGCGATGTGTGGCATTCCAGAAACAAGTCAGACTTCCCGCGTATCTCCCCGGTCCCCATCATTTCCATGTCGGTGCTCCTTCTCACTATCCTGGCGAACCTGGCTAGCATCATCCGAATCGAATGTTTATGGTTGTTGAGGGACGCTTGGCAGACCCCGATATCACAGGCACGACCGGCGAAGCAAACGGCTGTGGAAGGGACTTACCATGGTACCATCTCTGCGAATGACTGCAGCTGCGAAACCGCTGAGTGTGAAAGAGTGAAAGAAATACCTCTGCGAAAAGCTGCGGGGAACAGACCGAAGCACGAGATGGCACGAGGCTGGGATAAAGGTTGCAGGCTGCCCCAATACAACACAGAGTATCACAAAGTCTACTTGGGGGCTCAAGACGGACAAAGCAAGAAGAGGCTGCTGCACAGTAGGGGCCGATGTGTGTGTGTGTGTGTTTGTGTGTGTGTGTGTGGGTACTTCCTTGTCCAAGCGTCTGCAGCATCCGCAGCCATGGCCAGCTCGTGCAGCAGACGTCGCCTTGCTCCCGCGTGCGATCACTGCGCACGATGCCGAAGGCAATGCTCATGCCATGCTCTGCAGCTGCTTTCCAGTTGTGTCAGTTGTGCCACTCTACCGGGTGAGAATGCGTCGTGCTGCTGGCTAAACCGTCTTGACAGTGTCCTTTTGGCACTTTATTGCCGAGAGCGCAGCAAAGCTGTAGATTTAACTTCTGTTCAGGGGCAGATCTGGTGCAGCGATGTCGATGTGGTTGTGGAGGAAGATCGTCTCGTGGCCTAGAAGAGAGGCCAGCAGCACTCAGCTCAGTTCCGTGCACACAACACACACACACACGCGCACACACACACACACGAGGCCCTCGCTAGGCCACGATGTCCTGCTGCGACTGAGGTCCAGACTCGCGCCGCCAGCGCCAAAGCTTCTGTTTGAAACCAAGTTTGGGTCCATCGGCCGTCTCTGCTGTTCCTGACCTGGGCCCCAGAAGTCCAAACCTCAACACCCATCCCAGAGTTCCCGCTATCTCGCACTCAAAGAAGACTTTCAACCAACACCAACCAACTTAAACACAGTCGCCCGGCAAGTGCCGTCGCATCCAGTCCGCATTAAACCCTGCAGGCTGCTGCCAACTTGATATTTGGTTGACCAAGCTTCTCATATGCTCCACTCTCTTGCTTTTTCTTTCTTCATCCAGAATAAAGAGAACAGCATCACGACCTTCAAGCCTTGCGCACCTCTATCCCGAAAGCTGTGCGCCTTCCCATGGTCTGGATCGGATTCGCTTCGCAAGGTTGAGCGCTTGCCGCCGCGCCCGTCTTGAAAAGGCAGCCTTCAAGCGCACCTCGGCAACGAGTCTTCACGTCTTGTCTCTACACCTTGGCAGCAATTGTTAGAACAGAACCTGTTTTTCAGTGAGTCCCCATACTTACGTCCACCTCCCGATTGTATCAGTACCTCGCACGAGAAGCCACCATGCACAAATCATACTCCGGCAGTATCGTGGACCAGCATAGAATGGGGCAAGCACTTCAATGTGACTTGCAGTCCCAACAGCAATCGGATACCGCCCCAGTTCAGACGAGGGGCGGACAGTGGCATGCCGACACTGCTCTGCGCTTGAAGGGTTACCAGCAGCCCAAAAAACAGAGTAAGCCCATTGCCTCTTCTCATTCTGTATGAGCCGGAAACGGCTCGGCCCAGGAACGACCGAATGTTGCTGCCAAACTTCTTTTTTCGGATACTTCCCACAGGTGCCGAGTACCCGGCAGCGCCTCCGTGTGGTGTTCCGACCTTTCAGTGCTCTCTCAGAGCCCGAGCCCGAGCATGCGCGAGCCCCCTGAGCTCTTGAGCTTCCGGCCCCGGGTGCCCACATTCCACGTCGAAGTCCACAATGCGGACCTGAAAAGAGAAGGACCAAGGAGCCCTTTTGCAAACCCCAAACCCTAACTCCCTCCTCCTCTCGTCAGGTGATTTCGTGCGACTTCGCTGAGTTCCTGGCGCGGTCCTCCTCCGAGAGCTGGGGCCCCTGAAGATCGCTCGAGTTCACACGGAGTTTCCGCAAAGAGCAGCTTTCTATGCTAGAGTTTTCTGTGCTGCTACCTAGTGAGCAGTGGTGTGGCAATAGCAACGACCTAAACTTGGAGATGTCAAGGTGCCCAGTGCAGCCTCGAAGTCGCAGCGCTGGCAGAGAAAACTCCATGTACTGAGCGCGAGACGATCAAATCCAGTGAGAAGACCACGTGCGGCACAACTCTCAGCCTCGTGGAATCACCACATCTTTTCGGTCCAGACAAAATCGCGCAGTTTGCCCCGTCCCTCTCGGATGCAACACTGAAGTTGGCCACACAGGATAGAACATTAATGCTTTATCCAGTAACTAGTACCCATGCGCAGGTCGAGCTCCAGATTGCAGAGGTCTAACAGCGAGAAAGCTCCCTGCTAGGCCCTAGTTCCATCGTCGCGGCATCATTCCAAAAATGTTGCCTGCTGCGAATTCCGAGGCGGCAGTTGAGGCGACTGCTCGAAGCCGCCAGATCTTTCCAGGCCTTGCCACATGTTCGGGCTTTGAGCAGCACCGGCCGACAAGGAGACACTTGTGCTGTGCAAGTCGCAGGGTTAGCAAAGCACGGATCCTCAACCATGGTGTCTCCTTTGAGGCCCTTGCGCAGGTCCGGCCAGAAAGCAAAAACACTGCCTCGGCTGCAAACTGATGCCAGCATGCAGGTGTCTTCCTAGATGCTGTGGCCCAAACCGATCTCCACCTGAAAATCGATGTCGCTGGAACATGTCCGTCCTGCGCTGGTTTTGAACATGGGTCACTTGGCATGGCCCGACAGAAGGAAGTGTTGGGCGATGGATCAAACAACGAACGCTCCAGGTGCTGTCCTCTGCCCGAGCAGAGGCAGACATAGTACTGACCACTTCGGGAGAGAATCAGAGGACCCCACCTAGGCAGCGTTGCTTTTCCAGAGGATCGAGTCAATCTAATCTATATCAGTGTGCCTTCTGGCACGGTGAGCTTTAAGAACGTGTTTCGTCACAGCGATACGATGCGATACGTATCTCATCGTGGCGCATGTACGCAGGAGGGTGAGAGAGACAGACAGACAGAGAGAGAGAGAGAGCGAGAGAGCGAGAGAGAGAGGCAGAGAGAGAAAAGAGAATGGATATCCGCGAACGAACAATCGGCTCAACATGTCCTACGTATGGCCTGCTCGCGTACGAAGTGCATGCCGAACAAGCAGATCAAGTCTGATCTATATCTGTTGAGCATTTCTGAACCTGAAAGCAAAGCCTTTGGAATCGGCACGTTGCGTTGCACTCTCTGAATCATGCCGCCCCGAAATCTCCGACGATGCATTTCTCCCGTACTCCATGATCTTGTCAACTGCCTCGGGATCTGAGCATCCGACGTCTGGGCGAAGTTGGGGTCTTCGCCAGTGCCAGGTGCGTCCGGGTCCTGCCAGCAGTTGTGTGTACACGCGACTTTGCCTATGTGGACGGCTTTGGCTTTGCCGGCCATGGAGTGAGATGAGAGGGTCTGCGATTTGCAGCTTCGATGCCAGCTTCCACAAGAGAAAGCCCAACGAAATCCAAGCAAGACGGCAGAGCGGAGGGACTGAATGATGTTGAGTTGTGATTCCAGTGCAATGATTCATGGAAAGGCTGCTTGAATAAAATGCACTAACAAGCGAAACCCGACGAACAACCAATGCAGTGTTGGAAGCTGAGCCAAAATCTCCAGGGCTCTTGCACATCTTAAGGCGTCAGGCATGTCAACCACCGTGAGTCACTGTACAATCGGCATGTAATCTCTGCACACTCGCTGACACAGTAGCAACAGTCGCAACTGCAGCAACAACCGCAGCCACACAACCGCCGCACGACAACGACGACTCCAGATTTGATGCGAGCCGTTTAGGGCATGCTCAATAGATCCAGGTGTACAAAGTTGATGGCCCGACGCATCTTACGCGTATCAGGGCCTCGGCAAGCTGGCCCAGCAGATGCTCCGTGCCATTGTAGGTCCTCGGCATGAGCAAGCCGCAGAATTTTGACACTCCATTCGGATTCGGAGAGCTGCTCACTTTGAAAATGCTATCCTCTCTCCGGACAGCTCGGTTGAAAGCGCAAACGAACCGACAAATGCCTGCCTGCTCTAATCGAAGGAATGGTTCTACTGATTCTACTGGATATGATCGTCGGCCAAGGCGGCCTGCTTACCCCGCCACTCTCAGTATCATGGGCGCTGCTCGGGCAGGTCTGTTGGCGACAGCTGAGAACCCTGTCGTCGCTCTCCCCGAGAACGGTCCGCCACAGTCTACCGCCACTGACACCTACACGGACCTACATCGAAGCCCCGACCTTTTGCATCGAATGTCATCGCAAGCTGGGGCCGTGTCCCCTCTTGACCGCACCTGAGGGGTGCCAGCACCTTGCGCGGGGAGCAAAGGCCGCGCATCTCGAAAGGCTCTGGGCTCTCAGGCTTGGGCTAACCGAAGCCTTTGCGAGAGGCCATCGCCCAGGCCAAAGCCGAGCACCTAGGGACGCGACATGAGCCCAACCACTGTGGGCAGGCGGGTTTGACTGCTGATTACCAGATCGAGTTGGTCTCTCGTGTGGTTTTCTGCAATTACGATTCAGCCGAACGCGGCAGATCACCAGCTTATTTGAGACACCGGCTTTCAGGGAGAAGTTCGTGCCAACCTCACACACATGTTTCGTGTGCAGCCTCCCCAGGCAAACTTGGGAACGCAGTCGGCGCCTGAACTTTTCGCCGATCGAAGCCCTCGCCTCCAATGACCTGCTTTTGGCTCAAACTCGAGGCAATGGGAGGTTCAGCGCCTCAAAGCTATCAAACCTGTATCCCCGCGTAAACGCCATGCAATGCTTCGCATACCCTATCTTCGCCACGAGCGTGCTTCTGCAGGCCGAAGCTCCGATCTACCAGCGGGCCTCCAGAGCCGTGGGTCCGGCGATGGAGAAGTTGCCCAAGTCGAGGTTGAACCTCCGGGCTCTCTTCAAGCGATGTTTGAGTTGCGCACGACACAGCAACCTCTAAGTCATAGTTGTCCGATTTCCTAGCACGGATTTTAACCTAGGGCCTAGAGGACATGACCATGACTAGAACCATGGCAAGCAGCCAAGCTTTGAAGCCACGTCGATGAAGCTCTGCCCTTGTAATTTAATTTTTGCGACCCGCCCGCTGAGCTGCTGGCATTGCATCGGAGCTGCACAGAGGTGCCTGGCCCCCCCCCAAGGGAGGCAGTTGCAGTCCAGGACCCGAGGCTTTTAGGATATATGACCCTGAGCTGGGCTGCAAGCTGAAACATTCTCCGGCATGTCTTCCATCATCGTCATCGGCATCTGATTGTCGGGGCCGTCCATGGGCAGCATGCTTTCATTGCTGTAGTTGCTGTCGTTGTCATCCATATCATCGCCGTCGCCTGAGTACGCAGCCGGGCGAGTGGTTCCGGTCTCTCTCTTCTTTCTTTCTTTCTGCTGGGCATAGGGGTCACGTCGTGACCCTCAGGCTCTCGGCCCGCCCAACCACACCATGTTTTTATGGAGTGGTCGGCTTTGGGGTAGTCCAGACTATGGCACAAAACAACTGAATGGGATCTGATCCTCCGAGCGAACACTAAACAAAGACAAAACCCGCGCCTCGTCCCCGCGCCCCTATGGCTACCACTCAAGGCTGCAACTCGGATCCTCCCATTAGAAACATTAGGCAATGTAGATTCCCCCACCTCAGTCTTTGCAGCAAGAAAGCCGAATAGGATGCAATGCAGGACAACAGGACGACTATAATGCAGGTGGAGGCCGGTTAGGGTGGATCTCCCCCCATCGTTTGGAAGCAACAGGAAATAACGAACACAGTGCAGCAACGACTTCTGGGCGGGAGTCCCCCTCTCTATAAAGTGATGCCGGTTTAATTGTTCTACTTTGGGCTGTGGAAGTATAATAACAGAGGCACTTAATTAGCGGCAGCGAAAGGATCAGACATCGCAGCGTGGCGATGTGGAGCACTTAATTTGTGGCGCACTGCATCGAGTTTTCGGCAGTAGTTGGAAAAGAGTGAAATATGTTACACGTGCAGGGTCCCCCGGCATAAGGATATAAAAGGCATAGTCCCCTTTCTTTGCTGTGTGCAGGATCGGCTTCACAAGCGGGACAAAAAGGAAAAAAGGCAGGCGACCGGTCATGGGTGTTCAGGACAGCAGACTAAGAACATCAAAAACCATGCCGTATGTCACGTTTTCCGGTCCCCCACCTAGCGTGTTTTCATATCTGACCACGTCGCTGTCGGCTGGCTCTCATGTGTTCTTGTACCCGTTGTACTTCCCATATGCTGGGCTGCCGTCGGGCTGGTCTCCTTGGCGGGCTCCTGCTGGGTGTTCGAGGTCTCTGCGCCCCCAGGTTGGGCCGTAGGACCACCGGTGTTGGCTCACGTGGCGGGCTCCGGCTTCTGCTGGGCGTTCTAGGTCTGTGCGCCCCCATGTTGCCACTGCTCTGTCCTGCNGGTCTCTGCGCCCCCAGGTTGGGCCGTAGGACCACCGGTGTTGGCTCACGTGGCGGGCTCCGGCTTCTGCTGGGCGTTCTAGGTCTGTGCGCCCCCATGTTGCCACTGCTCTGTCCTGCCCCTCTCTCTCTCTCTCACTCTCTGTGCCGGGCATACTACACATTTCTATTTTAGCGCCCACGAGATGGGGGCTTTGCTATTTTCACTCTTGCCTGGGCCAAATCTTGAGTGGTTGTACTTCCATTTTTTAACTGTCGGGGCGGCATCTCTGGCTCGAACAAGGGGCTGTCTGTGCTTTCAGTGCATCTATCCTGGCCCAACATGACGGCGCTCCCGTTTCCAGTGCATCAGACCCCAATGAAAGCAGCGATGCTTCGCAGCATGGGACAGGATGACTTGGTGCCCGCACTTTCGGTCAGATTGGTCTCGTTGGTTCGGTTGCCGCCTGACCAAACACAGAAGCTCAGCTCACGAAGCAACAGTGTCCAAGCGAGCCGCACTGGAAATTCTTGAGGCCTGCCATGTCAGCTCCAGCCTGACTTCTGCGCGAACACTCACCCGCCATGAATCTTCCGGGCTCGATGCAGCATGCCGACAGACGGAACGGGTCCCAAATGGCCCCACAACCTGCTCTTTGTCCAGCGCCACGTTTTTTCGGACTCCGAACTGCAGCCAGCGCTCGCATGCGATCTTCGCACGCCAAACGGCTGAAGGCCTCAGGCCTCAGGCAAGAACCACGGCTTGAGCTCCGACAGCTGCTGAAAGACTCGCGTGGCGGTCTCCTTGTCCTCGCTCCTGAACTGATTTCCTACGGGTTTGAAGTTTGCAGATGCTTAGATGACGTTTCTTATGACAAAAAGTCGTCTTCTGGCGGCAAACGAACGAGAACTCTAAAGACAGCCTTCTAACACATCGCAGGCTCTTGTCCGGGTGCCATTGCAGACAAAGGGCTCGCCTGCAACACCCACTGCCGTGCCCTCTCTACCCCACCAAAATTCAGAAAAACTGCTATGCTGCATGCACAAGAATGATATGTCTCACTGCAAGAGACTGTGCAGGTGCCCTGTAGCCGTCTGAGGTGGGTGCCAGGCACGCTTGCGTGACTCGAGAGGCTCGTCTCTGCGTTCCAGCAGCTCCTGCAAAAGCTGTCGCCCTTCAGCGGATGTTGGCCAGAAGGGCGGCGGAGGCGGCGGAGGGGGATGCATTGCTCCGGAAGCCTTCTCGGAACTGGCCCGGTGTCTTGCACCTGCCTCACGCTCACCAGGGCCGCCACGCGGTGGCCGTGGGCTCCACTTTCGGTTCCCGTTAAACTCAGACTTGCCCTTCTCAGGCTTGGGGATGTAACGAAACCACCGAGTTCTCCAGTAGTTGTCAGTGTCCCTTGCCCGCGCTCGCGACCAAGCATCACGCTCGGCCTCCTCCTTCTTTTTCTGAGTCTTACGTGCGAGGTCCTCTTTCCACTCCTCCTGGGCATTCCGTCGCGCTTCCGTCTCAGCCTGCGCTCGCTCGATCTGCGCTTGGAGCTCTCGGCGTTCGCGCTCCGCTTCTGCCTGGAGCTCCTGGAGTTTTCGCTGGTGTTCCAAACGCCGCAAGAACTCCCGGTGCTCGAAGGCCTCGTGCGAGACCCCGGCCCTGCGGCTTGGGCTTTCGGATCTGTCGCCCGGATCGGCCGCATCGGCCTGCTGGGCGTCGCCAGGCTCAGGCTCAGGCGGCTCGGGTGCCTTTTCTGCTTGGGTGGCTTTGGCTTCGGCCTGAGAGCCTTCGTTTCGCTCCCGCTCAGGGCCCGGCGGGTCCTGACGGCGCAGGCGAGCGGCTTCGGCTTGGCGTTGCAGGCGCCGTGCGGCACTCTGCACCTGCGCCACTCCAGTGCTCGCTGCGCTCTGCATCGGCTCAGTGCCGGCCAAGAGGGATTCGAAGAACTCCAGTGCTTCTTTGGAGGGAGGCTTGCTGGTCGGGGTCCTCTCTTGCGGCTTCTCGAGCAGCTGCTGCCTCTGCTGCTCCAAGAACTTCGGCATGCACTGCCATCGCTGCCAACTGGACTTGTAAGCGCCGGAGTTTGTTTTAAGCGCACAATCAGCGATAGAGCCATCACGTGCCCGTGTCTCTGCCGTCTCCCCTGACAAGCGTTCGCTGCTTTTTGCAGGTTGCTCGAGCTCCTTTCGGAAGGTCGTGCCGGGCGATTGCCCAGCATGTGCCTCATGGACGACGTCCGAACCGCAGGCCATCCCTAGCCATCATCCCTGGCCTCCTTAGAGCTCATGCCGAGCCCGAACACTTTCGATTCGAGCCAGAACTACATCCAGTCAGCGGCCTTAATGCGGCACAGCAGCTTTCGACATTAAGCGTCATGCTGCTTACTTCTCATGGGCTATGGTGCATCTTGGGTCCGAGCCGCCGCCAGCTGCCGCTGAAAAACCACGCCGTAGTCCTCAAGTCAATCGCGCGATGGTCCGAGTTCGGAAGTGATCTACAACAAGGCCTCCCAAGAGAACTCGTAATCCCATCCGGTGAAATTCGAGTCATTGGTCGCATTCCTCGGTTCCGGAGAACAGGACGTTGGATCAATCTGCTTATGTCTTCATGGTCGGTCTAAGGAAACCCGACAGTGCAGCACACATGGCTTTCGTATTAAGCTCCTGGCGTCAGGTTAACCTGCACAACACGAGGGCGACACGACATCTTCGTGACAGCTAAGCTTCGCTGCGGGTTTGACACGAGAACTGTATGCAATTTGCACATGCGTCGCACGGTGTGACATGCACACACGCTATGTAGAGAGACATGTGCACATCCACATTGGTTGGTTGCACGCGCACCTGTGCATGTACGTACGATTATGTCTGTATGCATGCATGCATGCATGCATGCATGCAGGCAGGCAGGCAGGTAGGTAGGTAAATCGCTTAATGATAGTATTTCCGGTCATTCTCATTCCTCGGCCTCTTCAGGCGGGTAGGGAAACAAGTCGGTCAGGTCAACCTCGCCGCAGGGCTCAGCAAGTGTTGCGTGCTCTGCTGTTTTCCGTTATCGGTCTCGTGCCGGATTCTCCCCTGCATTGTTCGTCCTGCACAGCGTAATAGCATGGCAACAGGAGCTCAGCACCTTCCGAGCCCCACCTCAGAGCAGAACACCAGCAGACCTCAAGCCGGTTTCTGTAGTCTCGTTCCATCTTCGCATGTTAACACAGACACCAGTATGTTGCAACTCAGCTTTTGTCCAGGTCGCTGCTTAGGCTGTCGGCGTTTGACTTCACTCATCGAGTCTGGGGAGAATGCCCGGTACGTGCCCGCAGTCGTGGCTGCCAGATCCGACCTGACACGAGGCACAACCTGTGCATTTCGTGGCTGAGGAATTTCGCCTGACCAAACTTTAAAACTCTGTTGCCCAGTGCAGGGGGCGCAACCCAACAGCCGAGGCTTGAGCCAGATCAATGAAGCGTTCTCACCGGTGGGGTCCACCCCTTCTTCCAAGGGCGCCTCGGCCCGGATGCCACCAACTTGCATGGGAATGAAGTGCATTCTACGACGCAGAGCACAGACTTCAATATGTGGCAACATGTTTTAGGCAAGGGCCGCAGCAAGAGTACGGCAAAGAGTCTCTTCAGCAATCAGGAGCATCTTGATGCAAGCTAGTCTTCTGGTTCCGGACTAGCTTGAAATCCGAAAGAGTACAGGAACCGTACAGGGCTCACCTGAAAGCACAAACGGCTTCGCAGCTCTAGATCAAAGAGCTCCCACCCAAGAAAGCGAAGCGAGCCCCATCTTGCCAACCAGCACGCCTGATCACTTCGGGACCCGGGCTCTGAGTTCAGGATGATAGCCTTGTGCATCCTCGACCTCGAGCTGGCCCACCTGGACCGGGTGCATAGTAGACAGCATCATGTGATATCATATTTGTATAGTATGAGGATATTCTAACCAACTACATAGTGTATATTATATTATATTATACCGTACCATGTAGAGTATACTGTGGTATGGGATGGTATAGTACAGTACAACCCAAGTCTCGTCTAGTATAGTACAGTACATTACAGTCTACCCAGTATCCCAGTCTAAACTCGGAATTAACTCATGCTTGAACTGCGGAGCTGCATAACTCAAGGTCCAACCAACTCTTGGAGGGCGCACGGTGCTTGGCTGCCCCAACGATGCAATCACCTGGATCCCTGGCTTGACCTCAGAAACAGAAGGAGCACTGTCGGGGCTGCACATTCCGGCCAGCGCTTCGGCTTCTGGGCTGCCGTGGAGCTTAAACCATTCTGCGGACCATGGATCCACTCCGAAGCATGAGCTGGGCCCAATGCAGATGCCGCTGTCGCGCCGACACCCGGGCCAAGGAAGGCCTACCCAAGGCCCAAGGCCCTCTCTCTGTCTGTTTCCGTAAACCTAGAGGACGAGGAGCTGCTTCTTCTCTGCAGGACTGGGGCAACGAGTACAAAAACAGTTTCGGGAAGATGGACTCCAGTCAGCCACGGCAAACAGCTTTCAAGAGTTTGGACCTGGGTTGTGCCGGCGCGCTGGACACCAGGCAAAGTAAGCAGTCAGAAACAAGCCTGCATCTAGGAATCTAGGCTTTGCATGGTACTGCAGGCACTCGCGAATCATGCTCAGTGCTTCATGTGCTGTTGCAACCTTGTGCCAAGGATTGGTCACTCCACACATGCGAGAGCGCGATTCAAGCGTGCCTACAAGCACAATCTGATGGAGGATGACGCACAAGAGGCAGGGAATTTGTTGAGCTTGGACGATGCTCTAAGCAGCCCTGTTCTGGCCTCGGTCTCTAGACTCTAGACACGCAGCGGGCCCGAGCCTGACTCGACACCGAGGAGCCCGGACCGCCGCACCTCAGGGGCATAATTTCAATTTCATGTCGGCTTCACCGATCTAAATCTCATTTGTCAAGTCACACTGCTTGGGGCTACTGCATTACGTCTTCATCCACCACACGAATGCGATCGTAGTCGACCTGGATCGGGGCATTTAGAAGATCTGTGTAGGAAGAAGCCTACACCCAGAAGGCTGTTGGGTCAGCAGCGCTCTGCACAGACCCAACTGTCCAGCATGTCATGTGAAACTGTTGTGTCAGATTCATGTCAGGCTGGGATGAGCCCCTCTTCCTGACGACAAGGTGTCCGAGCCTCAAGGGAGTAGCCCAGAACATTCAAAAGAAATCGATCGAGTACCTGCAGCTAAAGCAAAACGAAGTCTCGGACTGGATGGGCTGCCGCAGAACCCCCGCTCCAGCAAGACCCCTGTCTCGCTCGGCCAGAAGCACGCGCACGTAAGGTGCTCGAGGACTTTCCGGATCCTGCATCAAGACTTCTTGATGTTGGGAACTCGAACCGGCTCGCAAGCGGGCTCATTGTCGAGCCTGCTCAGGCGGGCTATCGTCTTGGCCAACAAGTTCGAGAGGGCCGACCTCGGTAGCGAACTTCTCGGCTTTGCAGCGGCATTGGAGCAGGTGCTCGGGTGCCAACCACATGCAGAGGCCCGCCTGCAGCCGCGACATACGAGATTCCTACATCACTGTTGCAAAGGAGGCGAGGCTACGTCGAAGAACCTACAGCAGGCTCGCAGACGCGCATCGCAGGCGTCTCCGTCTGGTCCGGCCGCCTCTGGCCTTGCGGCGGTGTGTGCGATGCTTTCACAGCCACAAGGAGATGCTTCATGTGGCACTTCATGGCAGTCCCGGCACACAGTCCTTCTGGCCGGCACCAGCAAGCGCTGAAGACACCTCCAAACTCCAGCTGCGGTGGGACGGATGGGGCTTCTTGGGCTTGAAGTAGAAGCACCGGCTGCCAGACTTTTCACGACTCCGCTTTTCTTTTTTTCGAGTCAGGTCAGGAGATCCTTTTTGGGCCTCGGCGGCCTGGGGGGGACCTTTGCTGCCGGCCCTGCCGGCTTCTCCTGCGCTCGCGCCGGGGGCGGCGACTTGGCCCGCGGAGGGAAGTTTCGGGACACTTTGGGCAGTCGGCTGGGATGGAAAGCGACAGTCACGCGACAGATCCGTTGCAAAGAGTCTTGCGACAGAATGACTGGATAATAGCCCGCTCCTAAACCGCTTGGAACTGCTGCCCCATCAAGACCATCGTAAGGCTCACCGCCTATCGAGTCTTGAGCGTCAGACGAGGTTGGCGCTGACTTTGGCCGCCCGTCGTCGAAGTCCGCAGCATCTGCAGGGTCGGCGAGCAGCAGTTTCCCTGTGTCAAGCTGGACTTTGTCAACCAGAAACAAGGACCGACACTCGTCGTGCGCCCCAACAGAAGCCACCAAGCTCTCTGCTCCGTCCCGAACCAGTGCTGCGAACTCCACGCGCACACCTGCATCCCGGCCTAGAACCAAGCCGAAGTCTGCCAATCTGGCAACCAGTGTCCAAGAAGATCCGGGCTGGGCGGTGTCGATGCAGCAGCTGTGGAAGCCACCGACATTGCCAGGTGCTCTAGAGACATGGCTGAAATGTTGCCAGCCATCCCCGACAGCTTTATGATACTGGCCAGGTCTGCATTGCAGCCCTTCGGGAACGGGGATGAAGCAGATCTTGCCTGCATCGCTCGAGCACCAGTAGTCAGGCTCAGCTGGGGGCCAATCGCAGCTGTGGGATTGGTTGATGTCGCGCCTGTCCAAGTGCCAGGGACTTTCCATGAAGCTGAAGACTTCGTCGAAAGACATCCCAACAACTGACGGATCTATGCGCCGTAGGTCCGACGAGCGCTCGCCAAGGACCTCTTCAGGGCTGAAGAGCGCATAGCGCTCGATCTCAATGCTCTCCGTGCGCGTGGGTGCCCCGTGCCATGTGCTGCCCTGCTCCTCCGCCACGGCCCCTTCTGAGGCAACGGATGGAGATCGCCTAACTGCCCGCTCTGGGGTGGACGATCTGCCTGGCGTTGATCTCCTAGCCATGGCGAACTTCGGCCCTGGTCTAGGCTCTCGACTTGGAACCCATACCCTGGGGGTGCGGCTCTCAACAGTGCTACAGGAATGTGTTGATTGTGTCTACACCTTCGACTGTGTACGTCCGTTCGCTTGTCGTAGTACCTACATACGAGCTAAAGTTAGAACGTGCGTGGTGCACGTATGGTACTATAAGTAATACGACAGAGTAGTGACAAAGGAAGACGTGCCTACACAGATATTTAAACAATGCAAACATACAGGTAATGTAGCTCGCAACTCGGAGATTTTCTACACGCCATTTAGTCTCGCACATAGCAGCCTACAACCCCAAGAACGTGCTTGATGTCGCTTCCCGGCGATGAATCTGTCTTGAGCTGGTTCAGTCTGTGACTCGGAGCCAGAAGCGAGTGCCAACGATCCAATCCGAGCAACGAATGAACCGGCCCCTCGGCGACAGAATTGTTACATAAGGCGCAACACACCCGATCAAACTGCCATGGCGCAATGGCTTTTTCATCAGCCTCACAGGAAATGCGCAGCTCTCTTCATTGGTTGCACCCTCTGCCTCCATCTCTGTGAAAGGACAAGGGCTATATCTGCGGGCAGTCGCTGCTCGAGGCTCGGCGATTCGGCCTGCTCAATCTGCTGCCTCGAAGGCCCTCCCCAATTGTCTGAGATTTGGCAGTTTTTCCCCACCTCGTTGCAGAAGAGTCGGAACCGCGTCTCCCTATTTGGCAGGGAGCTCCCAGTTCTTGCATCCGGGCTCGTACCAGACTGTGGGGCAGAAGGCGGGCCGATGAAAGCCGAGCTCTGCGAAACAGGGTGCCTTGCAGGCCGTCCATATTGTCCATAACCCAGAGCGGACGCACGGCTCCCAGGCCCAGCAGGACGGGGTTCATCACCGAGCACTAGCAGGCGGCCCATGAGGCGCACAGCTGCACACACTACGATCCTGTGCAGCTGGTGCCGGCGATGCAAACAAGTCAGGGAAGTGAAGTGCAGCAATACCCGTCCTCCAGCCTTGACATCCAGCACACCGTCCTGTTTCCTAAAATGGTACAGAAAAAGACCGAAGCCTCCTGTCGCGAGCCGCAAGCCCGGGAAGCGCCAAACCTGCGAGGGGAGCAGCGAAGGCGACATCCGAGCACGGACTCCGAGAAGACCGCGGTGGCCTCCGACAGCTCCGTCAGTTCTTCTTCGGGGGCCGTGTAAGTGTCTACCGATGGGATGAAGCCTTCCTCCCGACGTCGCATTGATGCGGGGAATGTCTGCATACTGCGGGAGCTAAGGATCCGGCTAATGCTCCGGTCAACATCATCGATGAATCGCACGCCTGTTTAGAAGGGGTTAGTTTTCTGCCACAGGACAGCTTCATCTTGCCTCACCCTCGACGATGAGTGGACGACCTGGGAGTCTTCGAGCACCAGCAACCAGCGGCCTTTTTTGCTGGCGCACGCGTTGAGGGCTTTGCCACCAGCCAGGCCGCTCTTCAAGCGTTCGCCAATAACCTCCAGAGCTACCAGCTGGGCCTCTGGGCTGCTGCCTTCAAGTCAAGGCGTGGCCCTCGCCTCCAGCGTGAATCGCTCGTAGATGCCTCAGCCCAGGCTAAGCAGTGAGGTCGTGTTCTTTTTTTCCCTCCCGCACTGCCGAAGCGTGTTCTGTGACGTGATATTTCGGACCTAAAATGTCAGCTTTCTTGAAACCTTACAGCTCCGGGTATCCGGCTCCATCGCGACGCATCCAGGTTCGAAACCAACGTCCGGACCAGGATGGCAGGTGGCAAAGCGAAGAAGACTCAGCGCAGGCCCGAAACTCATGAGTTTCGAAAGTTTCAGCCAGGGCATGGGATCACCAGTCGTCAGTCGTCATGTCAGTCCGGGATTCCTGCTCTCCCTCGGTGTCAGGGGCTGATCATCATCACCTCTCAAGTCGAGGCCATCTCTCCCTCAATGCACTCTGCCAAAACTCCCTAGCCGTGCCTTGGCCTGCTGCAAGATAGCACGCTAACAGCCTCGACATGTCGTTCCGAGAATCCAGGCCCCACGAGCACAAACCGCCAGAACCCTGTAGGGACACCCTTCTAACATGAGGCCTCAGTAGCACGATCTTGATGCCGCGCATTACCTCAGAAAGTCGGTGCTTGTGCTTGGGCATTCAAGCATTCAGCCAGTGCAAGCAGGCCGTACTTCCAGGTCTGCGGCTGAGGAAGCTCCAAAGGGACCACATGGACCACCAGGGTGAAACGTGTTGAAATCTTGGTGTTGAGACTTCTGACGGGTGGGATGGGGTGAGGGGGGGGGATGATGACGACAGTGTTGCGCAAACACACCAAACAGTATCACCACAAGAGCCGTTTTACTNAACGTGTTGAAATCTTGGTGTTGAGACTTCTGACGGGTGGGATGGGGTGAGGGGGGGGGGGGGCCGGGCCACCAATCGATTGCTCGCACTTTCCCGAATCCGTTGATGGCAGTGGCTCAGTGCGCAGGCATGGCTTGATATGCTTTGGGCCGCAGGCTCTTTGTGTGCTTCTGACACCCTGCGCCCACCATGCCCCTCATGTTAGGATGTCCATGAGATGATCATATGCTAGGTAAGGTGTCTTGAATCAAAGCAAGCCGAAAGCACAAGCAAAGCGGCGTGTGCATCCCGTACAAGCAGGAGAGGTACAGTGCTCTACCAGAACTTTGGCCAAGTTTTCTTCAAGTCTTGGGCATGGCAACGCCGCCATGTCTTTCTGATCTGTGGGAGGGCTAAATCGTTCAATCAAACCAGCGGGTTGCTTCAGCTTTGCCTCCCGATCAACCCGCAGCGCTGTGAAACAGGCGCGTGCACGGGGCTCGCGCCGCCGACCCGCGCCGACTCGCAAAAGCTGATCTTAAACCGGAACCGGCGGTCGCTCCACCTGCTCAAAACCAGGGGGAGGCCAAGACTCCCCATCTGGCACCGGTGCGAAGTTGATGCGCAGCTTTCCTGATTCAGAGACTTGCTGCAAAACTCTTGGCAACAGGTGGGACTGGGACTGAATCGGATCTCCCATGAGGGTCGGCGAGGCCGCACAACTGCCAGCAAGCCTCGCTTGCCTATTCGCAGGCTACCTGCAGCCTCGACCACCCTTTCAGCGTCTCTTAAGGTGGCCATCTTCACAAAGCTGGACCCATACCAGAAACCGGTGGTCTTGTCATGGATCCACTGGACGATTTCGACCTCAGAGCAAGGCCAAGCTGCAGAGCCGCAAGTGCTTTCGCCGAGTGCTGTCGCCACACGTCGTGGTAAGGTTTCGGCACCTTTCCCGAGGGCATCACGCACCTAACAAGGCGGGCATGCTGTTTTACTTCCATCCAAATGACAGTTCAGAGACGGCTGCAGATGCTCAACTTCAACATGCGTCTTTTCTGAACTTTACCCTGTCTACAGTGCATCACCTCGGCAATCTTCGTGCGGCCCAGCTGCCATAGTTGCATCGACTGCCAGAGGCATGCTTCCCACGAAGAGTCGTTGCGAAGGCGCTTTGCCCTGATGCTTGGCCTCATGCCAATGCACGACAGACGAACAGGACAAACACCCAGCTGCAAGCAGCCGAGTCGTTGTCTCTGCGCTTCACCGCCCGCTCTGCAACACCGGCCGGAGCGGACGCTGCCTGAGCCAGGGTTGTCAGGCGCTTGCAGCAACCTTTCGCACGTCGCGGCGCCACCGGCGCCCACCTTCCGCTTTTCGGCTGGCTTCAGAGCGGGTGTGTGGAGGTCCCGCAGCCGGAAGCCCTCCTGAACTCGCCATGCGAAAGGCACTTGCGTGCACTTGTTCGACCGACCCCGTGACAGCATGGTCCTCGCAGAGTGGGCACTGCAGCTCTGGGACTTTCTGCCCGGTCTCAATCTCTGAGCGGCAGTCTGGGCAAACAATGACGGGCACCTGGCAGTCCTGCAGCAGGCACGTGACACACTGGTCTGGCATGTTCGGAATTTCAAGGATCGGTCGCAACCCGACGGCCTGCACGGAGCATTTGAACTGCCCTCGGTAAAGCCCCCAGATGCGTTTGCAAACGCAGCAGCGGCTCTCAACCTCGCAGCACCAAGCATGCCAAGCGTGGACAGGTCCCAAAAGAACCCTGAAAAATGCCCCCATCGCCCATCGCCTCCTTCTCGGTCTCCTCCGAAGGCTTTTTCTCAGGAATCTGCTCCTGGCGCTTGTCGAAGAGGAAATTCTTGCCCTGAGCGCAGTGAATGAAAGACTTCACACAGGCCGCGCTCTCCATCCATTGGTCCATCTCCATCCAATCACCGCCTACCAAGAGATCCCTCCCACCTTCCAGTAGCCGCCCTCGGGGAAGGTTCGCACGTACCGCTCGATCCCACCTGTTTGATTTTATCTCGCAGTCCAAGGTCCACCAAAATTGCAAGAGACATAAACACCATCCAATCCCATCTACTTATACTTCATCGGAACCTGCTCTGAAAAACTCCACCCATGTACATATCGTACACAATTCAAGGGACGTGTACGCGGCAGGGCTGTGACAGGACCTGATGTCGTGGTGTGTAATCTGCCATAGTAAGGCCAGCACCGGCAGTGGCAGCACAGCCAGTTATACCAGGCAACTGTATGCAAATAACCGTCCAAAAGCACAGAGAGAGAGAGAGAGAACAGCAGACAGGGCGGGTTGGCCATCGTAGCCTGCTTGCCTATTTATGCAGGCCTGTACATATACATAGGTATGCACATCGACACATGCATGTATGAATGTGTAAAGCAATGACTGGCTGGCATTTATCTACGTCCGTCCGAATGTTTCTGTTCTCAACTCTCTGGTTCCATCGAGAACAAATCACACTGTGCTGCTGAAATCCCAACACACCGCACGAACTATTCTTGATGGATACCGCGTCTGCCGAAGCATCTGCGCCAGGCATAATCAACACCGGCCAACAACCAGAAGAGCAGGAACAAAGCAGATCGCGATCCTTCCGACCAAGACACGAATCAGACATAAGTAGACCGAATTCAAGAAGGAGAAACCGCCTATATCTGCCTCCGCTGCACCTCTGTGCAAACAAGCGTTCGAAGCTCAGCATATTGGACCTGTTTTTGTTGTTACGCATTTCCCTACAGTGCGGGATCGCACAACTTGAGTGCACCCAAGTTCGAGTTCTGTTGGCAGCCTATCGTAAAGGAGCTTGATTGACATTCGGCTTCTCACAAGCTGCAAAGCTAGTGTTTCAGACCGTTGCAGTGGAAACTTGTGTGGGGACTGTCTAACTGCGACAGGACCGTCTGCAGACTTTGACGATGAAGCAAACAACCAAACTCAAACATACTTCGAGTTCAAGCTTCCCGCCTTTGATACAATAGAGCTGTTCTCTGGTGAGTTGGCTTCACGCCATGGCCTCGTGAAGCCAGCTTCAGGTGTCTGCGTGATTTGCTTTTGCTGGCATGCAGACCCTTGCAACATTCTGTCTGCAACACAACAAGCCACCACCAGACCTTTCTGGATAAGTTCTGCGGTTGACCGGTAGCACAAAAAAGCAAGAGGAAGCATAATAAGCGAGAGTGAGCGAGTGAGTGAGCGAGCGAACTGCAAGCCCTGGCCATTGCCTCGCAGCATGAACTCGCCCTCTGTCTCGAACTCAGGGTTGTCCTGCCTGGAGCACAGCAAAATAGCACGACGTGGGCTCCCGAGTTGACGATGCTCCCGTATCCCAAGTCCTATCCCCGAAAGAGATTAATGCCTGCGAAGACACTTCAATTGGGACATCAGCGCGGAGAAGCGCTCACAGCGGATTCCTCCGGTGCCTTACAGTTATAAGCCAAACAACCCGTATCCGGCTTCATCCCATCCCAATGATCCCTCCCCATGACTGCATGCCCTGGCACAATACATCATCACCTTCTTGCCCTTGAGCATGTCCTGTGGAATGAGAACAGCCCAATCAACATTCCGGGTTGTCCATTTCTGTCGTGCCCGCTTTCTGCTGCGACAGGTTGACCTGTTTCACTATTCTCCATGCACTTCTCCTGTGTCTCTGGCAGCCCGAGCCATTTCGGGAGTTCGTGGCTGTTGCGCACCTGCATCTGAATCTACAGCTCCATCCGAAGCCCCGCACTAAGAAGTCCTTGCTCGAAGCTTGAAAGTTGAAACGGAACAGACAACAGGCCTTCGGATCCACGAACTCAGCGCCGCCAGGTGGGGGTTGAAAGTGCCCGATCTCCGTCTCGTATCTATTTCTTACCTTACTGCGACTGCGAAGTGCAAAGGCACACTTGTTCGAGGCCAGTTAGTGTCTTAGCCGATGGCATCGATGACGACGGTGTTCGGTTCGGACATCATCCTCGGTGTGATCCAAGGTCCTGGAATTGAAGCCACAAGAAAATCAAATGCTTCCAGGTTGCTTGTGGTAATCATCTGCTTCTATGTGCTTGGTCTCGTTGGATTTCAACGACGGAGCAGAGCTCACAGGCAAGCCGTATGCTACCTCAATTGCCAGGGGGCATTACTTCTGAAAGCAACGGATGGATAGTAGCAGAATCGGTCGAGAGTGTACATAGATCATTATCCCGCGAAGTGCATATATGATCCCGTTCGGCCGTCCATCCCCCCCCCCCTCCCCCC